>JAOEHY010014656.1:22232-40798 GCA_025447955.1 Psilopsiagon aurifrons
GTTTAGATTGGATATGAGGAAGAAATTCTTCACTGTAAGGGTGGTGAGGCACTGGAATGGGCTGCCCAAGGAAGCTGTGAATGCTCCATCCCCAGCAGTGCTCAAGGCTGGGCTGGAGAGAGCCTTGGGTGGCATGGTTTAGTGTGAGGTGTCCCTGCCCATGGCAGGTGGGTTGGAACTAGATAATCTTAAAGACCTTTCCAACCCTAACTATTCTATGATCCTATGATTCCCAATGCTACTGCTACTGACGATTCAGGAAGAAACCAAACAAGCTTTTAATATCAAATCCCTTTGAGGATGATTTACTGAATCCAGAAAACACAGAAATCTGAGTGCGTATTATTGTAACAGCTATGAGGCAAACGTGCTCTGCTGGATATAAAGACCCTTGGTTACAGTCCCTATTTGGAAATGCAAACTATATGTTCTCTGGTTAGGATCAGGTAGTAAAATAGTTGTCAAAAAGTTTCAAAATTGATGGAATGCTTGCATTACTCTTTAGCACCCTGACTGTACATTTGTACCTTTGCAGTTAAGGAATCCATTGAAACTTCACTTAATAGTTACACTACTTAACACTTGGAAACAACCACATGGAAATGCAGACATATACCTTCCTGAATACAACAGTGATAATACACCTGTGTCTACGTAGCTTGCTGCGGAGACAAAACCCAGATCTTTTGAAAGCAGAAGGCAAGCAGCTGTGGAATCTTCTAGGATATGGATCTAATAGCCTTCCACAAAGTAGACCATCTGAAAGTCAGTTTTATAATCTGATTGAGGGAAATAACAGTGGTGTAAATAACTTAAGTATCAGGTGTCTACCCATTTCATTTAATCTTTTCAATAGGCAATTGTACAGTAAAAAAAACCCCAGAACACCCCAAAAAAACAAAACCCCAACAAACTAGATGAAGTTTTGGTACAGGTTTTTGCCAAAACTGCAACCTAAAGTCTCCCAAGCCTGACATTTGGTAGGAAGATGATCAAGCAACTACAGGCCTATGAGCTTCTTTCCACCCAAAGTCATCCCGTTGTCCTATAAATCTGTAAGTGTATCTGTGCATTTACATTTATATAGTTATGTGTAAACAAACTCAGGACAAGAAAGTGGTTTACTATCAAGTTACTATTCAGGAGCTAAAAATACTAACTGCAAGCAGTGTGGAAGTCTGACTATCCTGCTATTGTTAGGAAAGGTACTGCCAACAATTTGTTAAAATGCTGCTCTATTAGAACAGCTACTAAAAAATAGACTATTTACATTTGTAGTGCATCACAGCTAATGGCACAGGTCTTCCTCAACAGTTTCTTTAGTGAGAAGCAAAATGCCCATTATGTTGGGTATTCTGACATCAACAGAGGTTTAGATTCAGTAACATACCAGTTAGCACCTCTCAAGCATCTATTAAAGACATTAGATCAGTTCCAGTTCAGTCTAAGTGGGCTACTCAGGCAAATTATACAAGGAAAATGGACCACAAAAGGTAAGCCTGGGGCTTTTATTTGGAAAGCAAATAAAATGGCCAAATGCACAGGTCTAGGCTGTGGTTTGTTTCGACACAGCATGCATTTCTGTCCTGCGACAGAAAAATGTAGGAATCCACTATCTGAGAACAGGATCTTTCATACTGTAACAAATACAGGGGTATGATTTTAATGTCAGTGTTCCAGTAACTGCTGCTCAGTTACTGTTGTGCAAGTTTATTTTGTATAAGTTTAGAGTTGATGCAACAGTTGCTAAGTCATGAAAGTGCTGCTAAACAAAATAGCCAAAATTAGGAAAAAGGAAAAAAAAGATCAGTAACAGAAAAAGCCAAACATATTCAACTAACGGTTTTGGCACAACTCAGTGGCAGAATGCACAGTCTTTGTACTTAAGAGGAAAACTGCAGGAGAGATTCTTATGCGGGGAAATACTGCACTGAATTCCATGATCTGTGACGTGTATTAAATTTGTAAGAGTGAGTTGTAGTTCCTTTAATGCCACAGTACATTTCAAGCAGTGTATCTGTTGAAGAGCAACTGGGAACGATTAATGAAGTTAAAAAACATGCTGTGTAATGCAGAGGACACAGATCTTAGAGGATACAGAGTACAGTAACAGTCTCAAGTGCTACTGTCCTGAAGGAATATGAATGAGTTCAGGCTGATGCAGCATACCTGCAGATCATACAGTTCAGTAGTAACAAACAATTTCAGTGGCAACAGCTAATTTCTTAACAGCTGACTGGAGCATCACAAGGTATTAAAAAGCCAGGGAAGCTAATGAGCTAGTTGGATAGATTTGGTGCACAGCAGCAACTTTGCAATGCTGAGGATTTGTTCCACAAAGCACTGAAGCCTGACACTTAACTAAGGCTCTCTTTAGTGGTTTTCTTTTTTCAGGCCTGTGAACCTAAAACTTACATAGAAGATGGCAGACCACTAGGTTATAAACAGATTACTGTTCAAGATACTTCCAAGTTGTATATAATCTGCTGGCAAAGTCCTTTTGTGCAAGACTAAACAGGATCAAAATACTGCTCCCAGAAAGCTGAAGCTCATAAGGCCTTCCTCATTAAATCACAGCAGCAATTCACTGCTCACCACTACTGCAGAGGGAGAGAGTATTTATTACAAGTCTAGACAACAACTCCAGTGATTATGGTAAACCATCAGGAAAGGAAATTGTAAGTTGACTGTAATTTCTGTGATTAAATATTAAAAATAAAACCATTTTCTACATAGACTCGATCATGTTCGAAGTCCGCTGTTTGTACAGGGCATTCTCTTCCTTATGACTCCCGCTGTGACAAATTAGCAATGAGCCTTTATTACCAGCCGTAGAATGTCAAAAGCAAGCAGGTACAAGACAGTGCAGAGACAGCTGCGACTGTAATAAGCAAGAAAGGGTTGCAGATGTAGAATATCTTGGGAAAGTTAAGAGTGTTCCAGGGTGTTTTATTTAGATGCTTCGGTGCGCAACAGGCTAAACTTCCCATATGCACATTATTTTGCATCACTGTTTTTACAAAGTTTGTGAAGAAGTCTATGTAACCTATGTGACTAAAAAATCTTGTTTCATACTTTGAATCTTGTTCACTTATGATTTATCAGCCTCCTAAACACCAAGTTTTTCACAAAGTAAGACAGTCTGTCTTCCAAAAACACCCCAAAGCCTTTCACACAAGCAGAACAGCTTCTGAAGAGGTAACTCACAGAACAAAAGAAATGAAGCATAAAGCATACATCACTTCTAGAAGACTCTGAGAACATAACTTTCTAAGAAAAAAGAATCTTTTCTTCCCTTCTTCCTGTTTTTGCCATTTTCAGGGAGCACTCTAGACTGGTCACTACAGAAAGTAACTTGGTAAAGCCTTACTGCATGTATAGTCAAACAGCTCAAGCAAGAATACACAATTTCAGCTGACTATTGCCAAACTGTACATTTTTAAAGTCAGGGACCTACTTTCACATATTACTTACTATCTTCAGTGGTGACCCCAGTTTTCTCTTCACTCCAGTCACTCCAGTAGCCCACTCCATCTTCCTTCATGCAACGAATTGAAAAGACATACTCTGTGTAGGGTCTGAGGCCTTGAACACTGAATGAAGTTCTTGTTGAAGCTGTATCTTCAGGAGGAACCTGTAAATGAAAGAAAGCTTTCAGAGGCACTGATCAAAAGTTGTAAAGCTAAGATCTGTGCTACTACAGCTGTGATCCAAGAGGGCTCTCCACCACATACATGCCCAATACAAACAACAGTTTTTCTTCCCTCTTATTTCTAAAAGCTTAAGTTCTCAACCATAGTTTGGTAAGGGACCAGAGTTATGTGTATTTATCAGGTGTAATGCGATACATACAGTAGAATTGGTAAGCAGCTATCTCATTCTCTTTTCTTTAATTAGTTTATGTCTACCTCTCTTTCCTTCCCATGTAATTCCTCTTCTTACTGATCTGTAATAACTGAGCAAAGTCCTGAAAGGCAAGATATCTGCTGGAATATCAATTGCAAAATACCTGTGCTAGAAGCCTCCTGCATGATCCTACAGATCACTGCTTCCACTGACAATGTTTCTTAACTGACATGGGCAAGAGTTTTAGAGTAGTTTATACTTTTGCTAATAAACTATTTGTATAAGCTCTTTCCTTTATCTTACTCAGCAACAGAATACCAGAAAATATTCTTACTGCATATGTACAGAAATAGGTGTGAGACATGGATAATAGCTATACGTAGGTACGCACACACCAAGTGCTTCCACCATGTGTTATTCCACTTGCCATTAAGAAGTCTGTATAGTGAGCAACCCTGCAAAAGGGATGACTGCAGATTAAATACGCACGCAGAACACTCAAGAGGTTAACCCTGAGAGCAAGGAATTGTCATAGTAGTCAAATTTTACCACAGCTAAGCAAGGTCAGCCATTTTAAAAGTTATATTTCAATGATCTTGTGTGTATGTTTAAAAGGGCAGGACAACCTCCCTGGGCAGCCTGGTCCAACACCTGACAGCCCTGTCATATAAGAAACTTACTGTTATATCCAGCCTCAACCTCCCCTGGAGCAACTTGAGGTCATTTCCTCTTGTCCTATCACCTGTTACTTGGGAGAAGATACCAACATCCAACTCACTACAATCTCCCTTCAGGTAGCTGTACAGAACTGTAAGGTTCCCCTTTGAGCCTCCTCTTCTCCAAACTAAACATCCCCAAATTCCCTCAGCCATTCCTCATCAGACTTGTTCTACAGACCATTCACCAGCTTTGCTGCCTTTCTCCAGACCCACTCAATCTCCCTCTTGTAGTGAGGGGCCCAGAATTGAACACAGGATTCCAAGTGCAGCCTCACCAATGCCCATTACAGGGGGATGATCACTGTCCTGGCCCTGCTGGCCATACTACTGCTGACACAGGCCAGGATGCTGTTGGCCTTCTTGGCTGCCTGGGCACAAGCTGGATCATGTTCATCCAGCTGTCAAGCAACACTCCCAAGTCCTTTTTCTGCAGCCACTCTTCCCCAAGCCTGTAGCATTGCCTGGGGTTGCTGTGGCAATGCAGGCACAGCAAATTCAAAAAAGCATCCCAGCACTTCAGAGTGTCTGCCCAAGCTTTAAATGATATTTACATCACAAGTTTTCAGGTATATAGGAAGATGGAAGTTCATGAATGTTCTAGATGTTGAATGTACAGAATAAAAATGCAAAATAAATGTACTGCAATATGATGTAGAAGACAGCAGACAGGTCCATAAAGAGACAAGGTCACTGTACTCCAGATTGTGCCAAAATAGCCTAGATAACAGCCTTCATGAACAGACCAGATGAATTGCCTTGGGAGGCTACAAAAGGCCTAATGACAATAAAGTGAATCCTCTGAAATGTAGCTGTGAGGGAACAACTTCCGCAGTTTTACAAAAGGGCTGGGTTACACCAGGAAAGTTACAAGGAACATTAATGATATTACCTGCATCCAGTTTGTGTCACCTATGATCCTATAGCGAATATTGAATTTCAGCTTCATTGCAGTGTCTGAAATCTGATTCTCCCAAGAAAGCTTCAGAACAGTAGGCAGTATTCCTGAGTTGACTGATAAATTGTGTGGAGGCAGAAGTTTAACTAGAAGAGGAGATAAGAGTCAACTCTACAGCTGCATTTTTATCATGCTTCTAGCAGCTGGTACACTATGCTGTACCAACTTGTACTACCATTAAAGTGTTCCACAAACTCAAATGGCTGCTACTTCACACAAGCTTCTAAAGCAGACTACTCAACAAGAACTTGCTAGCTGAATTGTGGTCAGATCTCCCACCTTCTTTCCTTTCTCCAGTGCTGTTCTAATCAACAATATTTTAGCAGTGTTTTTATAGTGAAGGAACATTAACACAGCAATTCAGCAATATACACAGAAGCAGCAGTTATGTATGAGTAAAGCTCTATTAACAGGTATATAGTTACCAATCTCAATGGGATCAAGAATAAGAGGATCAGATTCAGCCTTGCCGAGAGCATTTGCTGCTTCTACCCAGACTTTCGTATTAACGAAGAACTGAACATCACGAATGGTACAAGAATTGTTTACATCTTTTGGTATACAGTCAGGAAAGGTCTCTTGTAGCCTAAATAAAAAAGAAGGGAGAAAAGGTACAAAGCAGTTAAGTTTGGTTTCCTTTAGAGAATCTTTTAACTAGATCAGAGTGATCAATCACTTTAGCTTGTATGCTTTCCCTCTGCCATTATTTCTGTAAGCAGACAGGTGGGATGAAAAGGTGAAGAGATTTAGAATGGCTTGTTAAGCCATAACTGCATTAGAATAGAAACTAGAAAAAAACCTCTTGACTTCCAAGTCACATATCTTCAAAAGCACAGGACACTAGTGTTATTTAAAGTTGTATAGAAACCTGACTTAGCTTACAGAAATAAAGATCAAGAACTGATATGTTTAATCAAAAGCAATACAGCTAATAACTAGAAGCATATCCATGCACTAAATGATGTAATCAGTATTACCTGCATACCCCCTTCAGGAGTACAGTGTTGCAGCTACACATCATTTCTGCTCACCGCTCTCTGCTACACTAACAGCAGGCAGTTCTAGGGGTGTCAGCAGATTTACAAGGCATTAAGGTTTTCTATTTATCCAATCTTTCTACTACACTTGTTACGAAAACACTTTAGTGGAATGGGGTAGATGGAAAGCTGTGGGCAGCCATTCCAGTTTCCAAATCAGAGCACCAATTCTGTCGACTCCATTTTCAACTACAAGAGACCATCTGAAGACTTTGAAAAATACTTATTTTGCTTTCACAGGAAAAAATACTCTGGCTGAAATTTTCATGTTAGGATTAATCATGGACAAAAGACATTCTGAGTTCTTCGGAAGTACAGAGTAGATAATACCTCAACAAAATCCAGCCACTTAAGACTTAGATTTACTTAGAATCACAGACATAATCACAAAACAGTTTGGGTTGGAAAGGATCTCAGAAGGTCATCTTGTCCATTCCTCCTGTAACAAGCAGAAATATCTTCTACTTGTTTAGAACGAGATAGAACATCACTACAGAAAAATGCAGAATATAAACTTTGAGGCCAGCCACCTGATGATTATGCGTAGTGTATTCAAATCACATTAATAATTTGAAGAATGTAAAAATAGGAGATAGACTGGATTTAAGTTAAGAACTATTCCGAAGTACCAAGGAATTTCAAGAAAGTTTGGTTTAGCATACAAGTATTTCTCAGAATTCACTAGAGGGCTACTTACCATCTGTATTTCAATCTAAAGTGAGTGTCCAGGAATGTATGCCTCCCAGGATTCCAGGTACAAGTCATAGGATATGTAATTTTTGACAGCTGATGTACAATGCAACTTAAGTTCTTGGGCTTCTCTGGGGGCACTGAAGATAAAAAGTTACAAATAATTAAAGTATATACACATTTCAATCCAGTAAGAATCACCTAACTGCCCAATTAGAGCAATTTCTATGAACACTGTAAGAATTAATAGTCAGTTTTATTTCTAAAGGAGGGGGCAAAAAGTGCCAGCTACTATCCAGCAACAGAAGTCAAGAAGCTTAACCAGCTGCTCTCAAAAGCAATAGGCTGCATGAGGAACAAGCACCTGACAGTACAGAGTAACAGAGATTTCTCCATTGAGGCAGAAAACCTGGTATCACTTACATCTATATTAATTCACACACTAGTGAGCTCTACAGCTGGATTAGCAAATGCTGACTTTGCCAATAACCTCAGCTCTAAGGTAATTCTGGATAGGCCTGTTCTCCCCTATCTGAGCTACAAAAGAAGGATGCTTTAGCTGTGAACACGCTCAAGACAGGTAAGGGATCTTCACCAATGCACTTCAGTGTGCAAGAAAATTTTCCAGAGTGCAGCTGAACTATTACTTTTTCCTTCTTAAATACAAATCACAGCATACAATAAGTCTGTTTCTAGCTTTTAGAATACCACTTTATTTACAAGAGTATAAGGTACTTGAACATGATTTTCTTTCCAGCAGAGTGCTATCTGCAACAGAGATACCTTACGAACACATGGTTTTGTTCCTGAGTAGTTGTATTATTCTCAAACTTGTTACACTGTTTACAGAATTTTTTTCTTTAATTGACAGCACAAAAATATAGTAGCTTTAAATACAAATGAATCTCAAGATTCATAGGTGAAATACAACTGTAAAATGCTATCTGTACTGTCATACAGCTTATCATCTTAGGAACCTGTCCTCACCTTTCCATATATTTTGCCTGTCAGATCTTTAATGGTATGAAATTTACTCGTCAGAGTAAATAAAACTTTTTTTCTGTGAAAGCATTTTGTAACTCAAGCTAAAACCACACTAGCTTAAATTGTGAACTCAACCCACGCTTTTGTACACAGACCATGCAACAACTGCAATACCTTTTCCTAACACTAAGCGGCAAAATAAGTCATCAACTATTCACACTCTTATTAATGACATACGAATACTTTATAAACTGTCCACCAACTAATTACTTAGTATATTAAGGTATTCATATTACTTTCTCAAGATCACAGTCTTGTCTCAAAGAGCACATGCTCAGTTAAGCAAGTGCTATCACACTTGAACAAGGAAAGTTTATAATTAGTTGGAAGTATTTTCTTCTGTATGTTCCAACCTTAAGGCAGTTCAGGTTAGTTTTAGTGATACAGATGGACTCAATATTTCTCAGACTGTTAATGAAGAAGACATTAATTTCATAGTGGTATTATGAAAGCAGGACATACCACTGGCTTGTATTTCCTTGAACTCTGAAGCAAGAAGTTAGTTTACTTCCTAGGAGCTGTTTCAGTTAAATTCACATTTTTCTGTAATCTAAATTTTCCTTCTTTGACATTTTTTCTACTGTTTTTTTATTATTCTGTTTTCTTCCTATTTCAACACAACACTACAGAGTATTTTCTATTTTTTTTTTTTAATAGAAATCATTATTCTATGCACATTTACCAGCTTTGATGTCAGGCAATGTTTTTACACACTTAGCCAGGAACTGAGGGAATGAAGTGTCTCAAGATGTCCACACTTACTATTGTCTGCATTCTCTTCCCTGTTTCTCAGAAACATTTTTTTTTTAAAAGCAGAATAAAAGGCAAGAAAAATGGTACTTACAGCCTACTGTAACTGTAATTCCATAAATGTTCTGCTCAATCTGTCCATCTGCTAAAATGTTGCATGTCAGAGGAGTAGCTAGTGAAGAAGTATCATTAAATGTGACACTGGAAACTGTTCTGTTTATTTCATGATACTGTTCTTTAGGTACCACTCTATTTTTAATTTTCCAGATAATCTGACTAGCATAGATATTGCCAAAGTCCAGACAACTCTCATTCAAAATGCATAATGCTGTGAAGTTGGAACCAAGGGTCAGTACAGGAGACTCCGGGATGATGTGACCACATGACTGTACAAGTCCACCTGAAACTAAATAGAATTGAATATTTATTAAAAAATACAGAACACTCCACAATGCTGCTGATACAACACCAGTGTAACACTAAAAATACTACATTTGTTTAAGCAGGAAATGAGTTAATTACTTGACAGTTGCAAACCTGTAGTGCATTAGTGGACCACCAAGCAGATCTAAAGGGCAAAACCAGGCTAGTGCTCCCTGGGCTTTGCAAAATCATTTTACCACGCCAGAAAAGCTCTGTTAACAAACAAGGGCCTTTAGAGACAGAGGAGAGCAAAGGATTGAATGCTTACTATGTTTTGAAGGAGAAGGGTAATATAGTTGACATGACTGGGATAAGCATGCACCTTTGTTGTGGTGAGCTAGTTTTTGAAGAATTGCATGCAAACAGTTAAATATCTGAGCTGTCAATTTCAAAAGCTTCAGTGGGCATACTATAAGCAAATTTGGTAACTATAGTGAACTCTGAACATTTCATAGTACTCTTTTTACTAATTAACTTCAACACAACAACAAAATTGTGACTACTGCTACAGATGCACATAAAAAGTGTCAAGTTCTAGGGATGAAACAGACAACTGAAATACTGCCTTGAATCAGCAGCCATACTAAACATCTAGAGGATGATCATTTTCAACACAACAGCAGTGGCCCACAGCTCTGAATTGATCATAGAGCCTCCTACGCCAGTTCACTGGTAGCTTATTGCTTTAAAAGCATTCAGTTTGACCAATACATGCATTCATTTAGATACCATTTGGCATATGTGAAATTAAATTTCAGTTTGCTACAATGACAGCTCCAGTGATGTCAGTGGAACTAAACCTTCCAGCAACCAAAGGCACTCTTCATTCTCTGTACACAGATGACAGAAGCAGAAGAATTGCTTTAACATGCAGTATTTTAACACTATTAAGAGCAAAGACTAGTCTCCCTTTCCTAACACATCTTGCTTTCTGTCTTCATCTTGCAAGGGTCTATACAAAAAGCAGTATATGCTCTAAGCATCAAATTAAATAAGGCTCTTGCATTTGAGACGGGAAAGTCTTACCTTCTAGAGAACAGATGTTCAAGAACAGATATAAGCCATGCGCCACCCAGTTCCGCCCAGAAAACATGCTGCACAGAATTCCTATAACAGAAAAATAAATACTTTAGACTATTACTTGTCACTTGAGATCACCCTCAAGTTCAGTATTTGTATTTAGTCTATGACAATTTCTTAAGTATGCACATTTCCTTTTCTGAAATAGGATGGTCTTACTCTAGAGAAATTGTGGGCATACCGTTTCCATTTTGCTTACTGCTGCAACAGAATCCAGTGTCTACTTATGACAACTGATGTGGTCTAAAGCCTCTTTAAAGCAGCTACAAATTTAAGAAATACATCAGCTTAAAGTTTTTGTGCCATATATGGGAACAAACTTCACTGGAACTTCTACAGGAGGTTCACTTAGAATACAGAGCATAACACTATGGCTCAGGTTTTGAAACAGAACCCTATGAATTTGGGTATGGTTACCATATTTATGTAGCTTTCAAGGGCACTGATATAAACGCTTTGCTCACGGTTCACAACAACTCACCCCAAAACCACGCATCTCATTCACAAGTGTAACTTAAAAATACACGTAAGAATTACAAAGTACAATGCTTCCACATCAAGAACCATGTAGTATTGACTACTATAGAAAAAGCATTAACAAGTCTTCAAAATCTTACAAGGGAGTTCACAATTCCTCAGAATTTGGAAAGGTTTTTTAACATTTTATGTTCTTTATTTCTGTATTGTAGCAAAGCTCACTTGTTCTCCATATTGACAATTCTACAGAATCGTTCAGAGAAACCAAAACGTTCAGAATAGCTTCCACTCCAGTTGTTTTGAAGCCACAAAAGTATCCTCTGGATTTTTCAACTTGCAGTTTTATAAAGCAGCCCTCAATTACTAAAAGCAAGTGACCATTCTCTCGTCACATTATTGGCAGTTACACTTAGGCATCTTTACAGGATGTCCTGGGCTGAGAAGTAGCAGTCATTTTTCTCCTTCTTAGTAGCTGGTGCAGTGCTATGTTCTTGACTTTCAGCCTGGGAACAGCACTGATAACACTGATGTTTTTAGTTGCTGCTCAGTAATGTTTACTCTGACCAAGGACTTTCTGAGTCTCATGCTCTGCCAGGGAGGAGGGGCAGCCGAGAGGAAGCAGAGACAGGACAGCTAACCCAAACTGGCCAAAGAGGTATTCTATACCACAGCACGGCATGCCCAGTACATAAACTGGGGGCAGTTACCCAGAAGGGTTAGATCACTGCTTGGGTCAGGCTGGGCATCAGTTGGCAGGTGATGAGCGGTTGTTCTCTTCCCTTGCTATTTCCCTTATTATTATTACTGGTGGTAGCAGCAGCGGTTTGTATTATACCTTAGTTGACCGTGGGATTTACATTCTTTCAATTCTCCTCCACATCCCTCTGGGAGTGGGGGGAAGGAAGAGGGAGGAGTAAGAGAACAGCCGCATGGTACTGACTTACGGCTGGGCTTAAACCACGACACAGGAACAGGAAGATCAGCCTAAGTCAAGAAAGACATTAAGCCCACAGCCTGATTTCTAGAAGCACACTTCATACTATTCTTACAGCTAGAAACTAAAGATAAATGCCCATGTTTACTAAGATTTAAGATGATATTGCCGGTAGTAACCCTGCTTCTAAAGTTTTATTTTCATTGACCTGACAAAACTTCTTTGGAAACTGTTATTCTGAACTTTAGCCCTACAGAAGGCAACTCACTAAGTTTTTAGTAATTCTACAGTTCCCTACAAAGGAAAATTTAAATGCTACATTTAATATTACCAGAAGGAGAAGAAACTGCAGTTCATGATAGGAAATACTCTTGTAATTTGATTGCATGCAGTTTATAATAACTGCAGAAAGACACAAGGCATTTCATAAAGATCAATAAAAATAGACATTTTAACACTGATATATCAGTAACAAGCTAGAAACTCATTCCTTAGGTATCAGCACATAAAAACATTTTCTTTTCCCAACAAATCAAGATTAACATTATAATGTAAAGAAAATCTTTATTCATACGCATTAGAAATAAATAAGTAAAGACAATTGGAAACCTTTACAGCAGAGTCTTTGTAGGACTCACCAATGTAGATGTGTTTCAGTTGCACCTAAAATAATAGCAATCAGAATCACTCAACAGTATATTTGCATCTGTATTCGCAAGTTCATCGCTCAAAACCCACCAAGATTTCATATACAGAAATTCAGTACTAGAAATATTGCTGATTAGAAGACTTGAGAATTACGCTAAGAAGCATTTATATATGTGTCACTAGAGGTCGTTTGGAACTGTAGTTGTATGAAGTTTAGAATCAAAAGGCTAATTATTTTTTCTATGTTACTCTCAAGAACTCTCACTGGGCTGGATATGAAAACCACTACGCAGCTTCAAGTGCTGTACATGTTTAGATATTGCTTACAAGCATACAGTAAGAGAACTAAACCAATTGATTTTTTATTATTATGGACGTAAAGTCTTCTAACATCTGAAAAATAAGGTTTCTGCTCATTCATGCCTTTCTGCATTTTAAAGTCCCAAGTGGTTTCACAAATTTTAACAGATTCATACAGTGAATACAACCAAACTCAGAAGGGTATTCTTTTTTGATTCTGGTCTTCAGACACTGAGTAAAACTAGCACACAGGAATCTATTTTAGTGTCTTGACTTACTCTAACATTTATCGGAAATACTGCTTGCATGTTGTCAACCTAAAGCTTGTTGTGCTCTATTAAAGACAGAGCTTCAGATTTTTATTTTTTTTTTAATTTAAGCAATGTTCTGTTAAAGCTATTTACTTGAACAATTTGAGTAGCAGAAGATCTGAAACTCATGAGAGCCCTAAGGCAACTACAAGCTAGGTGGAAAGGAGGAACTCCCTTCCCTTCTAACTGCTAAAGCAGCAGAGGAGCAGAAGCTGCTTCCACACTGAAAGAGGAAAGACTGAAGCAGATACAAAAAAGCAAAACCAAGAGTTTTTAAAAAGAATGTTCACTACAGCATTTCTCTCCCATTTGGTATCACAACTGATGACATCAGCTAAGGTAAATATTACATCATTACAAAGTATTCATTTTATTTCTGGGAGTGATTTATTTTGGGTTAAACTATATTTCCACAAAACTGTTCAGGAACTGCTGGCTTTAAAATCCTAGCAAGTATGGCTCAGGTTAATACAAAATACTATGAAGTAACTGAAAGAACCTGAAGTCAACACTGAGTTAACAACAGACTCAACAGAAATATTACCATAGAATTATCACATATTTTGCTCTGAAGTACAATGTTTTTCATAACAAATCAAAAGAAGATGACTTCACCTTTTAAAATGTTATTTCTATATCCAACTGTCTTCCAGACCAGAAATACAAGATTTTAGGAGGATGAAGTTCAAATCTCTACTACCTTGGAAAGTTTAGTATCTGTTTTGAGGAACAAAAAAACCATCCAGTTTATAGCACTTATTCTACCACACTCTGCTCCTGAAAGGCAAGAGAAAAAAGACTAATGCCCCATCACTTGCAATGGGAAGCTCAGAGGAAAGCCCACCTACCTACAGCACAGGAAACAAAACAGTTGTGACAATAGTGTCCAGATAAACTACAGTTCTGCATTTATCTGCTTCTAAGCTGTTCTGATATATTTTAGTTTTTCCTTCCTGATCAGTGCAGTTTGAAGCTACACACTCTGAACCCATGAAGGGACTACTGCCTTCTAATGCGTACTGCTTTTTAAAACACTAGTCTTTCTGGCTTTTACAAGACTGACTCCTAACTGAAATTAAGTTCTACACTAAGCACTTCCATCCATCTTACTCAGGTGAAAGCCATAAAAAAAAATAATAAAAATGATGGCACTTATAACCAGCAAACCAAGGAATCATAATGCAGATTTAAGTGAGGAAGAGAGCTCTGTGGAAACCAGCGTTTCCTAATCTGAGCATATAAAGATGCTCAGGTGCACAGTACAGAAAGCCTGCATAAAATCTATACTAAAACTTTAAAACACAGTGCCATCACCATCACTCAAAAGAAATGTTGCTAAACCAGAACTACTTCAAATCAGACTAAGTTGCAAGTCCAGACCACAGAAAACTCAATAATTTCAGCAGTTACGCAGCAAAGCCTGAGGTTTTATAGGCTAGTGTAGTGTTTTAGGAACCTAAGCTGGAAGTTTAACCAGATGCTGAACTAACACTGAAGGAGCAGTTTTCTGATTTTTTTTTAATGTTGTTGTTAAGAGAAGTCAAATCAACATTTTATCTATACTATGTAGTTGTGGAGGACCACTAAGTGAAAAGAAAAGGGAGACAGAAACTGAAGTTAGAATTCTGTTATGTTACTTTCATAGTTAAGTTTGCCAAAGTGGCAAAAGACTAAAGTCCATCAAAATACTACACAGTAAAATCAACACACTCAATTTAGAACTGATGATGATGACAGAGCTTAACTCACAGAACATAAATTATCCTACGAAAAAAAAATTGTTAAAACATTGCTATTACTTCAATAAAGACAGACAAACTCATATGCCATAACATCACCCCATTTAATCTCCAAGTCATATGGGACTTTCATAAAGCTTCACATCCTGCTACATTTTGAAAGAAAAGCAGTTAGCCTTTATGCCTGAACCTTAAATTGATGCTTCAGGAAGTGTCCTATAAAAAGCTAGTAACAACCCTAAAATCAAGCTTTATATGAACAAAGTAGCTCATTGAGTTTTATGGCTAAACTATGAGTAACAGTTTTTGAAGAAATGTCAGGGGTTCATATAAAGTAAGTATCACTATTTATTCTGAGCAGTTGAGAGAAGCCATACAAATTATTCCTATTTCATAAATAATGAAAACTACTCCAAACTGAATACAGGTATATGTCATATGATGAGTTACCATCTTTCAGTTTCAGAGAGGTGATAATTACTGTCCAAGAAACCTACAAATGACAATTTCAGCTTAAGAGAAATAGCCAAAATAACATGATATTGCCAGAAAAGCCAACTTGCAAGTTGGGAACTACAGAACACACCATAAAGGCCACAGGAAGGTGTTAAGTCTCATTATCACATCAATCACAGAAGCCAAAAGGTTGCTGACAAATAAATTTCCAGAAATGCCCCCCCAAAAAATTTAAAAGCTTACAGCTTCAAGTGGTAAGAATTCACATAGCTCAGAAAGACAGAGCAAGTGATAATGCACATAGCAGTAGCACTGCTTGAGGTTTAATAACAAGCCAGGTAACTACTGAAAGTCCATCTAAAAGCTCTAACTATTTTAATGGAATTTTGATTACTCAGTCTGTAACTACTTTCTAATCAGAAGTATTTCATCTGCAAGCTTCCTTCCTTTCTCCAAACCTACTTCCTTCTCGAAAATATCTGAAACTCAAAATAACCCCAACACCTCTAGGAGAATCACTTGAAAATCTTACGTAACACTATATGCACAGAACACTTTGAAATTCTTTTTGACATTTGAAAGGCCTACGCACAAATTATAACTCTGTCCCTTTCATGAAACAGATAAGGGATTTCTCCACATCACTAATTCTTTTTGCTCTAGAAGAAGACTTCTCCCTACATCCAGGGTTTTGGTATAGCACTCAGAATAAAAAACCGAAACAAAGCAGCACAGATTAAAATCATTTAAATACTTCATCAGAGCACTAAATATTTGTAACAATTGCATTCCTCTTTCTGGTGTCTTCTAAAATTGCAGACCGCTTTCTCTGAAATAATTTGGATTTTTCTCTTTGCAGCTATCAAGTAACTCTAGTCTAAAAAGCAAATGAACTTATACAAAACAATGTACTACCATTCCATGTTCTCAGCTTAAAGAAAACCTGCAAGACTGCCAGACACCAATTCTGGTTCTTCAATTTATATAGCTCTGGATAATGTAAGAATCGTTCTACAGAAACTGGCCAAGAAGTTTATTTATTTTCATACAACCATGCAAGCGCTAATCCTCCAGGAAAGCAGCACTGGAGACACTGTATCTCCATTTGGTGTACACACACATGTGCATATGCACTTCTCACCCCTCAATTGTATTTACAGGTTTTCCTTAAGAGAACACATTTCTAGACATGCAAACAAGACTCAAATACTTCTTTTTAATACTTTACTTTTAGGAAAAAAATCTCTAATTTTCATCATCCTCTCCTACTGTCTTAATGTGATACACCAACATACAAATTAAAAAATTAAGTTTAGAAGCTACATACTTTCAAAATACTTTTTCTGCAAAATATTTCTCTGCAAATAACACTATTTAGGAAGACTAGTGTAAATTTTATGCTCTATAAGGGAAAAGAGGATAAAAGAAAAGAACACACAATTCTTAAAAGCATCCAACCTCTTCAGGTTGCGGACACTTTTTTTCCCCAACCCCTTCTCAGTGACAGGATAGGTCACTAACGACTTAACTACAACTCAATGTAATCCTATTACCAGGTTTTTCCTTCAGAAATGCCTCAGAAGTAATAAGCAGCTACCAGCTGGCAATCACCTAGCCAACCTAAAGCAAGGATGAAAACTGAGAGCGGGATTTATTCTCTTCCGTCCTGCCAGCACACTTGGCAGACTGCTTTCCTTTGTGCCTCAGTTTCATCATCTGCAAGACGAAAATAATGGCTCCGTTTTTCTCTAGGAAGAGCGTCAGAGACCCAATAGAAGGATGACTGGAGCTCAGGAGCACATCGGAAGTTAGCAGAAGACCCACGCTGCTCCCTGTACCCGCTCCTCCCTAATTCCCCAGGGAACCGCTCCGGTAATTGGACCACGCGTAAAACGAAGTGTGCTTTTCTTTCAAGGACAGCGGTTTTCTACCTTCTGTTCCACAAGCAACAAGCACAGACCATTTGTGGTGAAGGCAATAAAACGTTTTTCAACAAGAAAACGCCTGAATATAATATGGCCAAGCTTATCGGAGTCTTGAAAGCCTGAAAGACACTATGAAGGTCGCAGCACCTTTATTAACTAAATTTATTAATTAAAACTGTAGGCATGAGCAGCCCCTGCACTCGAGAAAAACACAGCTAATCTTCAGTCTTACCCTTCGCGCCACGCCAGCGGGTCTGTAAAACTGGACGGAGCCAGGGCAAGGGCAGCGGATAGGGCAACCCCAGCAACTGGCACCACACACACCGGCAAGAAGGAGGCCTCGACCGCCCCTCAGGCCCCACAAAGAGGCCTCGGGCGGCCCGGCAGCGGGCGAGGCCATGTTGCCTTTCAAGCGCCAGCGCCGGGCCAGCGACGTCAGTGCCCGCTGAGGACAGCTGAGACTCTGCGGGGCACCCTGGCCCCGCACAGGGCAGGGTGGCTCGGTAAGGACGAGAAAAGCTGCACCCGGACGCCTCAACCGCCGGCGTGAAGGCGAGGGATCGGCTCGGAAGCGAGCGGCGCAGGGCTGCCGTCGTCGCCCCAGTCAGTCCTGGCCAAGCGCCCACCCCTCCGCCCTCCCCGGCATCCCCGCCCTCGGGGCACGGCTCGGCCTGCCAAGCCCGGCTACAGCCAGCAGAGGAAGCACGGGCCAGGGCGGACAGCGCCGGCGGACGCTCCTCAGAGAGAGGTGCGCTCACAGGCGGCGAGGACGCTGGGAGGGGGGGTTAGGAAAAGGGTGCACCAACCCGCCGCCTCTCCCCCGGCCCTTACCTGCTGGCGCTGGCGCCGCCACCCTTTCGACAGACCCTAAATAACGGCCCCGCCGAGCCGCGCCATCGCGCCGCCGTCCCGCACGCCCACCCCCCCGCTCGGTCCCCCTCCCATGTCCCCGCCCCGCCGCCGTCCGTCCGCGGCTCGGGCCGCCATTGGCGAGCGCTGTCGTGACGCTGCGAAAGGGGGCGGGGGGCGGTGCTTCCCGTAACGCGCCGGCGGTGCCAGGATGCCGGGCGTGAGGGGTGTCGCTCCTCGCGCCGTCCACCCTGTGGTTCTCGCCGCCGGCGCCTCCCGAACAAGCGCAGCCCGCAGCGGTTTCCCTCAACCTGTGCTTCAGAGTGGGAGAGGAGCTGCAGAGCTCCTCTGTTCGGGGGGCGCTGCCGCGGGACCCCCAGCTG
>JAOEHY010014656.1:43021-112592 GCA_025447955.1 Psilopsiagon aurifrons
CCTTCAAAACCAATCCCTTCTCAGGCCTTGCTTGCATAGGACATGTATTGTAACTCTTCAAATAGGCAAGGGCTCTTGTATTTCACAGGCTATTTATAGACTCAGTGTAAAACAGTTTCCACATAGTTGAAGTTGACCAGAAGAACAAAACAATTTGTTTGCAGTTGTACTTAATTTTTCTGTATCAGCACAAACTATCTTTGATAAAATAACAATTTAGTCGCTGAAAACCTGACTGTTCTTACCAACATCATTAGACATTTTGTGGTGCAAGCAGGTAAAAACAAGTTAATAGCAGCATTAAGACTGCCATTTGATAGAATCAGGACTTTTGTGATCCCATGTAAGGAACAAACCCTTTAAGCATGTTGTGAAGTGCCTTTCCTACACATGGATGATTTCCTGAAAGACTATAGTGTGATTTACTGCATTGTGTTCTTCCCTGTTGATACACATTATACTGCTGTATACTGTGCTGTGTATGCAGGATAGTACTGATATGTAAGTAGGTAATATAAACATCAGTAATTCAAAGTTTCTGACACCCAGAAAAATTAAAAATTCTGGTCACATTTTAAAAACATGCTTACCAACCAGTGTTCTAATCTGCACATAGAATTAAGCTTATATGAAATCAGTCTATTCACTAAATATATGAGCAAGAATAAAAGGAAGTAATTGTCAGGGAATTCTTGAGATTAATTTTCTGCTTATTTACACTGCAATTTGTGTTCCAACACTGTGCTCAGATCAGGGCTGTATAAGATATTTCCTAGGTCACATGATCCACAGGATATAAGGATATAAGGAGGTGAAGCATACCCAAGAAGAAGGGGATATCCTGGGAATGCGGGAATGGGCAGCAACACTTGAAAAACATTCAGCAATTGGCACTGTTTGACTGTGGGAGAAGAGATATTTTTAAGAGACTGTTAGAGATTGGCTAGGAGCAAACTTGTAGCACTCTTTATTGATCATTTCAGCAGTTTTGTAATAAGTTGTGACAGACTGCAGTCAGTGCAAAATCAACTGAATCATAGGAGAGATGTGCCACAGAGAGGAAAAGATCTTTCTGGAATGTATTGTTATCTTGCTATAAGGATGTGGAGCATTCGATAGATAAATCAAGACTGTGGAAAGATTCCTCAGTCCTGGATGCATGTGGTTTTCTTGCAGGTGGGTCGCTGTCAGAGCAGGATTGTGGGAAATATTTTCAAAGTCATGGAGGGGCTGAACAAAAAGCTTTTAATGGCAACATTCTAACCCACGAGGAGTCAAAGGCTTATCTATGAGATGGCTGAATCACTGTATGGAACTGTTTCTATGGGAAGTTCAGTGACACAGACAAACCTCTTGCTGAAGTGATGATGCTATCTCAGCCTGTATCACAGAAGTGCTCAACTTGTCAATATGGATGTCATTCAGTGTTGCACTCAAGATGGGTCTCCATCTTCTGACATTCTTTAAAGGTAAGACTCACTCTCACTTTTTTTTTCTTTCTTTCTTCCCTCCCACCCCCCGAGGGGAGAGGACTAATCCTCTAGTCCTTTGGCCTGCCTGGCTGGAACAGTAGAAGACTTCTGTGTTGAAGCTGTAGTCTTGTAGGTCATGAAGCCATGGTAAAGTCCCCTGAAGAAGGGAGGAGGCAGGCTGGGAAGCAGCATGAAGTTAAAATGGATGATATAACTGCTGAAAATCATGGAGTGAAAGTTATGGCATTTCCCAGCTTTATAACTTGACAAATATGAGCTGCTGAGAGGCAGCAAAAACCAGGCTTGGTAATTCATAACTTCCTTTTGAATGAGATTGGAGAATATTGCTTTTTTTTTTCCTAGAGTAAGTAGGTATTTGTGATCCTCATGGCAAAGGGGTAAAAGTTCACCAAAGCAAGCAGCCACTATTGCAATCAACGAAATATGTACAACCTAGGCAAAACCAAGTCCACTTGATAATTGATGGCACTTGTTGCATGAAGCAATGAATGGTGCATATAGCAACAGGGCTATATTTAGCGTCAGTGCACCCAGTAGGTTGCTAAAATCTGAGACTCGGGACAAGTTCTTGCAAAAGTCAGTCAGGGTCTGCAGAACTATAACTATGCTTCAGCAGTTTAAGAAAACCTTGTCATTGTTGGAAGAAATTACAAATGGGGATAGTTGGCTCCTCCCAGTGTGATCAACTTGACAGGGAAGCTTTAGGTTGTTGGAGAGGGCTTGAGCCAATTCATCCCTTGTAATTCTCAGGAATAGGAATGGCAGCACCATGAAGCTGCAGCAGGGCATTTGGAGTAGAAAGATCGATTATCGCCCTCTGAAAAATAATGCACATCTGACAGAGTGGTGTAGAACCTAGCAGTTTTCTTGTTTTTCTGGGGTGGGAATTGTACAGCTATTGTCATCTTAGACCTAGACTGGAAGTTTTGACATATAGAACATGTTGCTGGATGGTGTTTTTTCCCCCTAATTGTAGTGAACAGGACAATCAGAAAAAAACGTGCCTGGCCTTCACTGGAAGAATAAGGCCTAAAGTGAGACCAAAAAGAGGAAAGACTTCTAAATTAAAGAAAGCAGATACAAAATATCAGTAAAGATAAAATAAAAATTCTGAAAAGGTTGAAATTAATCAAACACAGAAAATGCTTAAGTTTGAGTGATACAGTTCACTGCAAAGAAGCACTGATTCAGACTGGTAGCTAGGATGAGATGAATGTGTTAGGACATGCTGTGAGCACTTATGCAACATGTGTGAGCTGCCCATGAGTTTAGCATGCTTTGGAAGCTGCTGTAGCTAAGAGGCCTTTGGGCTGATGCTACATACACAGCCCAAAGCATAGAATATCCTTGGATAAATGCTTAAGGTAGAGCTCTCACGACAATGGACAAGGAGGATCAATTGGAAGTAGAAGAAGACAAACAGAAGAGGAAGATGTTCTCAGAATGAGTGTGTTTGTCTTCCCTACTTGGCCACAAGGACTTTAATGAGTAGTATGGCCAATAACAAATAGCCAGAAAATGTTACTCTGCTTTTCATTGCTAAGGTAATATTTGGACAAAATGAGCTGAGCCTGAATATGGGCTGACTGAAGTGATACTGACAGTAGAAAAAGGCATACTGAAAACATCAGTGTGACACCTGGCTCCTGAAGACCTGTTCATGCTGTGTATGAATCAAGCTATTGTTATGGATGGAAACATTGACTTTCTGATACTACAGCTTGTGACTTCTTAGGATGGGATGGTAGAGACCTATCGAAGAAACAGTGTATATGGAGCTTGCAAAGAGTAAATCTGCTACAGGCAAGCTACTGACAAATCCTTCTTGTATTTTTCCATGCTATAACTACTGTTAGACAGAAATCAATACTGCAAGATACCACTTGATTTCCAGGAAGAGAGCTACCAGCAATGATATATAGTTAATTGCCTTGCAGTGACACATTTTAAAAGAGGGATCTTGACAGCTTTGTGCTCAAGTTTTCTGCTTGAGCTGCAAGAAAACACAAAAAGCTGGAGGCGGTGGCTACAAGTAAAGTCTCTGGGACTCATGGGCAAGTACATTCTCATCAGTAAAACTGAAGCCAAGTTCTGAATTAGAGAGCCCCTCATTCATGGCTGCCTTATACTTAAATTGGCTGGTACTATTCTAAGCAGCTAAGGGCATGCAAAGAAAAATATGTTCATTTCGGATTACTGATAGTATCAGCAAAAGTGAGTGTTTTACGAGGAAGCACAATGTCTTGAGACCATGAAGGATTAAAGACTTGAGAATAGGAACAATGGAAAAAACAGTAACAAAATTCAGCATGCTAGTTTTATTTGTGTGTGAATGCATAATGAAGCGATAAAAGAAAGAGTATAGGAATTTCTATATGAAGCTAGCACAAAAGGGTTGTGTGTAGAATGAAATAAGCAACAGAATAAAGGGACAAAGGGGAATATATGCTTTTGGGAATAATTTCCCACTGCTAATACAGACTAGACTGTGGCATAGCTTCATCAGCTAGAGGTCTTAAATAATTTATGTCTGGATTGAACAATATATTTAGGTACTTGGGAAACTTATGCATTCACTGGTAGATAAAAGAAGTGATAATGATTTGTATTAGATAATTCATACTGCAACTTTATATATGGTATGAAGATATAAGGGTCTTTGCTTCACTAGCTTTGAGTATCTACTTTGCATTTTACATTTCTGGTCTCACTGATCTATATTCTTTCCTCCTTCCTCTACTTTGCCGTTATACTTTACCATTTGCTAAGAGTTCTTCCTTTTTTTTATCTACATGTGCTCTTTTTCTCCTCTTCCATTGCCAACCTTATTTTCATATTTTTTCTTCTTTTCTGTGCTCCCTTTAACATTACTTTAAATAGAGCTGTTATATTCACAGTTTGTCCAGAATCACTCTGTCAAAATAATTTCTTCTAATGGGGGGTGGGGGTTAACTGGGTAAGAGTATGTGTGTGTCATGTTTATACAATCACTCAGCTATGTAACAAACCAGATTCTGCCAAAAACCTGAACAGAGTTCCTTTTCCTCTTGTCTTAACCACTTGTAGTAAGAAGTGCTTTGCATTCAGTTTAGCAAACAAAAACGATAGTGGTCATGCATAAACCATAGCAAAATCAGGCCCTGTTTCTCAGTACTGAAATTCCTCTGTAGGTCCAACAGCAAAAAAGCTTGCTTTAAGAGATTAGCCAAAGAGGTGTGAATCATAGCCTGAAAGCATCTCCTACACTCAGCTGTGAAGCATTCTTTCTAGAGCCAAGGCCCCATTTCAGAAATTATCATTGTTACTTGAAATTGTGGTATGAATATTTGTAATCAACCTTTGTCTTCCAAGAATGGAATTTTGCAGTTTTTGTGATTTCTTTTTCGTTTTGTTGCAGCACTCAGATTTCCTAGTCTGGTCTAGGAGCTCATTGTTTTGCTGGTGTATAAACGCATGGAACCTTCCAAGTTCTCCGGAATGCCCCATTGTTGCTGTCTCTCTCCTGCAGTGTTTTAGGTGTCAGGCTCTACTTCTTGTGCTTTGTCTTCCTTTAGAAGTGTGGTTTGATGTTGGTTTTTTTGTTTGGTTTTATTTTTCCTTTCCTTTCCTTTCTTTTTTTTTTTTTTTTTCCTTGCTCACTCCACTGTATTTCCTTCTCCTGACTTTTGCATCTTGCTTCATTTCGTGTCATTCAGGGGATGTCCCAATGTCAGGAGGCAAATTTGGTAAGGTGCATTGGTGTCACAGCCTGTGATATATAGGGACCCTTGACACAGGCAGAAGTACTAGCAGACTCAGACGGGAAAGAAAATTAAGATGTAACTAACAAGCTACTGCCCCCACTGCCTGAATTAGGACTTGGTGGCAGACAGAAACTAGTACTTCACATACAGATGAGCTATTGACTGTATGGTGGTGAGATCTTGCCTCTTGGGAAACAGCAGTTCCTGGCTCCTGCTGACTTCCTTCCAGCAAGTTCAACCACTGACTTAGAAAAGAAAAATACAATCTGACATACAATCCTTGACAAGTTGCTGACCCTTGTATCTGAGGGATGACAGGAAACTATTCTTGGTGTTCACATAGTGCTGCTCTCTATAAGCCGTAATTCTGTGTCAACAGCCTTAAAAAAAAAAAAAGAAAAAAAAGTCTGGGTAGACAGAAAGTTCAGTCTCATTTCTGTGTAAGAAGTCCCTTTTACAGATGACTGAATTCAGCTGTGTCTGGGGTTACTGTAACAATTGTTTAATAATGTGAAACCTTAAATTATATCCAGCTGATTCTGCAGGAGGATTTGCAGGCAGGAAGAAGTTAATTATCCAAAGCTGGATCCAGATCAAGATTAGGCTATTGGCTTACACACTGTAAACTTGATAGCTCTAAAGTGATAACTGACATACTTTTTTTTATACCATTTTTGAGACTGTTCTATGCTGTAAGAAGGTACTTTTCCAAGCTCAAAAACCAGCTTTTTGCCTGCATAGTAATCAATTACACTGTTCTTGAGAAAGGGAATGTAACCTAACACAGTACTTCAACAGCTGCTAAAAAAAAACTGGAAGTAGATTTTCCTCTCATCATTTAGGATTTTAATGCCTTTTTAAAACATAGATGAAAGATTTCTGTAGTTAATAACCTTACGACATTTTTTATTTTTTTTTTCTCAAAAACTATTCAGAGTCAACATGACCACTATGTTTTCAGTGTTCTCATTGGTATGAATAGGTTGAAGAATCGTGGCTAGATTTTAATAATTTCAAGTGCTACCTGATTTAGTTTCTGAACTGCGAAGTGAAAATTACTGATAAAATTCTAGACCCACAGAGCTAATGAGCATTTTTTTATTGATCCCACAGGCTAAGGATGTTCTCTGAGGAATTAAAACTTTGGTCATTATTATAAAGCTAAGCATGAGTATGAGTGTATATTAATCCTGATTCCAATTTCATGCAAATCAATAGGAATTTGCTGTTAAGTTCAGTAACAGTTGGACTGGATACTCGCTGTCACGTTCTGCAGGGTTTTAATGAAAAACCTTCTTGTAACCTCTCATGTTTATATGGAACCTAAGCAATCAGTACTATGAATTTCTAATGATTTCCAGGAAAATACTTGAGCATATGAATTCTTCTGAGAATTGTCTTATTTCATCTTTAACTTACAACTTGACTTAATACACCAGTTAAAAGATTTTAGACGTTATAGCCCATACTTAAAGTGAAGGTGGTATCCCCTTAGAAAGTTACATTAGGGAGGATGAAACTCAGTCTCATGAAGGAGGGCAAATAAACATGTCAGTGTTCTCTTAAGACATTTTGCTGCTCAGAAAGTAACAATATGAAAATACTGATTTTCAGTTATAACAGGCAAGATGGTTTGAATTGCATACAGACATATGGGATCATTGTGGAAGTACCTTGAACCATTCAGAAACTTTGTAATATACTGCTATACAAAACTGGAGTGATTCCAAGGTCCAGTAGTAGTTTTGTTGTTTTTTTTCCTTATGTTGTTGAAGTTAACTGAGGAGAAAAAAAATGTTCTAGGCTATATAAAGCTTCTATCTGGTAAGAGAAATCCTTACTTCAGCAGCAACTTTCCTATTCTGTACAAGACTTTATACTGTTAATGCAGTGTATTTGTGTTAAATAAGTTGATTATATACATGCTAGTTTTGCAGATGAATCTAAAATGCAGACAAAAAATGTAACCCTCTGGCAGATAGAATTAATTTTCTGCAAGGGAATTTCAGCCCTTGTGTATACAAATATGTAGTGCCCAAATAATATTTTGTGGAAGTTGCCCATGTACAAATAGAGACTGAAAAACAAAGTTTCCTTGGAAAAGCCTAATGTGTAAAGAAAAAGTAGAAGGGGATTCTGATCACTGAAGTGTGGGGTTTTGTGTCATTTGGTTGGTTGTTTTTTTTTTTTTTTATTATTTCCTTGTCTTTTCCAAGGTCAGTTTTCAACTTCATTTTTCCAAAAAAAAGCTACCCAGATGAGATATTACTGAAAATGTAAAGAAAAGTCATGGTGACAGAGGTATTCTACATTTTTAGCCTTTAACAGTACATTTTTTACAGTGTGTATCTTTTCACTTACTGTTGATTTTTGAATCATATCTTGATTTTGGAACAGCACTACTGTCAATTTCTTTATGAAAGAAGCTACAGTGTAATGGTGAAGTGAAATGGAAAAGCAAGAAAAAAAGAACAGGATGCTTACTGCTTGAGTGACATACACCCAGTTTGAAAGGAAAGGAAACACAGCAAATCCATTTCCTATTCAAGTCAAACCCTAGTGCTAAAAAAAGAACTAGGGATAATAACAACAAAAAAAGTTGTTTGAAAAGGGCCATAAATTGCCAAGTTAAAAAGGAAGAAATGGCAAATAACAAGATTATTGAAAAGATACAGAGCACACTGCGTATAAATTTTAGCTCCTGCAAGAAAAAAAGAATCTTTTATTATTTACCTTACACAAATAATGTTAAAAATGGTTTAAAATAAGGTTCTTTATGCAATAAATTGCTTTTAAACCCCTCCAATTTTCAGACTACTCTATTTCTGGCACTAAAACCTCTGCGTTTTCTGTCAGCTTTTAATTACATTTGTAAAATGGCGTACAGCTCACTCTCCTGTGAAAACCAAACATGCTTCTCTAATTATTATTGTGTTATATTTCCTAGGTAACTTATTTGAATTCTTGCCAATTATAGTATTTTCTTACTCTAGTAAAATATTTAAAGACCTGAGGTGGCTATACATAGATGCATCAAATGTTGTGTTGTCCAGTGTTGGTATGGGAAATGCTTCCTAGCCCAGCAGCTAGTAACACAGTGATGAGATTTGGTAGTTTTATCATCTTAGTTTAATATTTGTGGTGTTATACTAGTAAATGACTCAACCCCTGTACCGTTTGTCTCAGATACAAGCTTGTTAAGGCTTATCCTAGCAGCCTGTATTTCCTAGACAACAATCAACATATAAGTGGTGTCTGACATGCATTTAAATGAGGGGTTTGAATTTGTGAGCCAGACTGTAAAAATTGACTGACTCCAGATCTTTCAGAATCTGTAAAATTTTCATTTTTTTGGGATGTCTGTTATTTTCCCAAGCCTGATCATCAAGTAAAGCTCTTGTGTTCTCTGCTAACCATGATTAACCTTCTGGCAGCTATCTGTAGATTTAGTTTCCCAAACCATAATTTCTTTCCAGTGCTAAGCCTAGGAGGATGACTAGGGGCCTCCACTGGCGTCTGCTTTTTTGTTATTTTTAAAAATTACTTCCAGTATTTCTGCCCAGTACTTAGCATCCTTATTTACTTTAGAGTATTTCCAGCAGATGGGGATGAATGTTCCATTTCCCTCACATTCAGCACATTTCCAAAGAATGTAGATTTTTTTTTGGGGGGGGGGCTATAATGGAACAATGTGCCCCTGGAACAGTATGTTTCATAAGGGATTTCTTTGATTATTGCACTTCTTGATGTTCCCAGAGAACTCTTAGGTGCCAGTGTTTATCATCTTACCTCGTGTTGCTTTGACTATGCCCTGAATTCAGAAGCATAGTCTGGAGAGCCAGTCTGCTCTAACCGAGTACTGTTAAATCGTCTCTGCTTCTTAAAGCTCTGAAGTCATGAAAACCATACTAACCATGTCTGACAATTGCAATTTAGAAAACAAACAACTGCTCCAGCTTACAGGAAGAGCAAAATAATGCTCAATTTCAAGATAATAAGAATTGTTAAAACAATGTTTTCTGTAGTTTTCTTCCTGGTTTGGAAGAGTGCCAAATTTGCATGTTATGGGGGCTTGTTGAAACTTTAAATTATAAAGACTCACTCTGTGGTTTTGGTAGTGCTTTGTGTCAGTGACCTGGCTTCCATTCCCTCTGCTACAATAAACAGAATTTGTATTCTATGAATCAATACCATTGCAATGGTGGAAAGCACAAGCTTTACATGCACTTAGCAGTGTTGTGAAACCAGTGAAGCCATGCTGAAGTTATGTTCACATTGAAGTGATTTGGTATTAAGGGTGATGAAGATGGTATTCTACTTCACCTTGGTAATATTATGTCAGAAAGAGGAAAAACTGCAGCTCTCCACTCTACAGTTTTTGGCCCACTTGCAAATTGTACCTAGGTAAGATTATTTCAAGGTGTTCTCAGCAGCCAAGTTACTACATTTGCAGTGAAACAAGAGCAGGTAAGAAATAAAATAAAGAAATCTAAACTTTGTGGTTAAATACTTATTGGAACATTTTTCCCATTTTTTTCATCAGCTGATTCATCCAGATCAGGTCTTACATTAGTTCTGAACACACTAAAGTCAGTGTAGTTTAGGGGTTTCTGAACCTTTTCTGTTTATGGTAAGAGAAGCTGTGGGTAGCATAGCTGCATGGTAGGCCTCTCTGTATGTGCATAGAGAATTATTATGCCGAAGACAGAACAGTCTCAAATAACATTAATGGGGAAAGTCCAGGGAAGGACCATGGGAACAGGTCACTGTTTCTGATCTTTCCAGGCTGCAACACAGGCAGAAGCTGTTTCAGAGTGTATTCTGGAAGAGAGGATGTGGAAGGTCGTCCAGTCCTTAGGGAGCTCATGATTTGGCAGGTGAATTCCCACTTCACAAACATGCTCATAGCCTGCAGCTCCTGGCATCTTGCCTGTTTTTCTGGTTTGAAAAGGGAGGAGTGAATTTCCATGTATAAAAGTACCTCTGTCTACAGTTCCCTTCAAATAGTTGCTGAGAAGCTGCCACATACACTTAGCTGGCCTTACACCTCAAACTCTGTGACAGAGAAACTTTTTTTCCCTTAAAACACCGGGGAACTTAAAATATAATTTTTGTGTGTTTTTTTTTTTAATATATAAACACTTGAACTACAATAGAAATATTGTTCAGTAGCAAATTGGAGTTTGTTCTAAAGAGGATGAGAAATATTTGGGGAAAAAGATATTTGTCTTTCTATTTTCACTTTCTGCGTTATATCATTCAGAGCTTGTGGGTGCTGACTATAGTATTTCCTCTTCTTGTAATGCTGTTGTTCAAGTACTTATCTAAGCATTGCTGCCAATGGGTCTGTCATATATTTCCTTTTTTTCTTTTTCACCTCATGAATGTAAGCCAAAAAAAGTTAAAATTTAAAAATCTCGAATATTTAGAAAAATGCTTAAAATGTTCTATAATACTAAGAAAACATCAAGGTTTTATACTAAAGGTATCTTGAGACATTTGTGACATGAGACAAAAACAGTTCTGAAAGCCCTGCTGACCTTATCTGCTGGTATGTATGTTTTGCAGTTCTGATAGCATCCCATAGCTCTACAAATGACTAAACCATTTGAAGCTAAATCACTTATTTGATTCTGACTGGCCTAATGTGCGTCTACCATGATTTCACACTGGCATATGCAAGAATCCAAGCAGCTGTGTTTTCCAGCTGGCCTTGTATCCTACACCAAACACAATCTTCTGCTTTAGAAATTACATTTAAATCTCTGGCTTTTAAAAACAGTAATGGGAATGAGGTAAGGGGTCAGAGATGCTCTGCAGGATGATTAAAGTGCACTCTATAAAAGATCATTCCAAAGAGTGAAGATGTGTGTTGAAACAACATGGATTTTTTAGTTTGTATACATTGCTGACATGTTTGGAGGAGCACAGGCTGTTATCATTAATTTAAAAATAGCTAATGCTTGGAAATGCCTAAGGAAGTATGCCTATGTGATGTTTATGTTCTATCCACTACTAAAACACAGCACCCTTCTAGGGTGGTACACAATTACTGTTAAAAGGGGCTTGATCAGTGCTGCAAGGGTTGTATGTATCTGTCTTAGTAGATCCATCCTGTAATTTGACAGTGAGAAAGGTGAAGCTGTATGCACAGGACTTCACTAGGAAGGACAGGCAGTGAGTATGCAATGTCTGTAAAACACTGAAAAAATCCCACATTCAGATAAAATGAGGATAAGACAGTACAAGCTTATGAAGATCAAATAGCAAGGGCATTAGTCTTAGTTGGAAGACCCTGTTGCATTGCAGTGACAATATGAAGGGTTTCAGTCTATTTGAGAATTAAAAGGCCCCAAGAGAGTAGTGCTCCAGGGAAAACAACCAGCAGAGGTGTAAGAAAGAGAAAGCAGACCTTTCACACTGACTGGTTTCATCAAAGTGTCATTTAAAGGACCATTTATTTTATTCCTGAATGTTGTTTCACAGAACTCATGTAGAGAAAACCACAAGGGGGGATTAAATTTATGACTTTTGTGATTTTCTTACCATGATTCTATGGAGAAAGAGCTGAATTTTACCGCATGCTATCAGCAAATTTTCTTTCTGATTTGTGGATATCAGAAATGAATAACATAGTCTTCCTGTCTCCAGACAGCATCTCTGAGGAGAGAGCACCCGTGCTACTATCTCAGGTTCATTGCCTGCTGAGCATTTTTGATAACCAGAGTGACTGATATTAATGGATAATGACCTAAGAACAATTATCAGTCATTAACTGCAAATGGGCATCCTGTTCTCAGTTTCAGAAAACTAACAGTACAGTTCAATCAAGAAACCAACCAAGACATCTTTGCTATATTGCTTTGAGCAAATTGTTTAATTTCAATGCTGCTCTTATTCTTGCTACTCTATGTATAACTTGCTTATTTCAGTTCTAAATTTTGTGATTACAGGGTCTATTTGTTGTAATGTATTTGCATAGTAGGAAGCACAATAAGATATCTTCACTAGAATGTCCAGGTGCTATTCTGATAGAAGTAAATCTATTGCAGACAGTTAAATAAGTAGTCACATCTTATGTATAACAGATTAACGTGAGTGCAATTAGAGTCAAATGGAACAAGAATGAATAGCAAAAGATTTGCCTGCAGCTTGGGGCGCAGACTGATGCAATCTGAGGCAATGCTGGTTTCTGCCACAAGCTGTATTTCCAGTATCATCAGACTGCAAAGTGAAAGAATATTTTGCATAATGGAATTAACTTTTTTTTTTTCTCTGTTAAAGCCAGCCACACAAATCACACCGTGAATAGTTTCTCTTTTATAACTCTCGGTACAGCTTACTGTCACGTGCCCCTCTGCTCAGTGACATTCCATTCTCCCAGAAGCATATTTATTGGTTACTTTCTTAAACTCTTGCTATAGGCTATTTAGAGTACTTGCCAGGAAGGTCTTAATTTAAAATTATAAGTATTTCCAGAAAGTCAACACTGTTAGCACAGTTCTGGCACTAAATGGCACAGCTGTATGATGCTAAAGAGTTTGCATGTATATAGGAAACATTTCTGAGGTGATGCTTGAGCCAGCTGTGTTGATGCTGCCCAGTATGCACAGGTGGTGTGAAAATCAGTGTATCTTCACAGCAGAAAGTGGCCAGGAATTAATAAGAAGAGGGAGAGTCAACTGTTGGGATGTCAATAGAGGAATAAACTTGTCTTGTGCTGCCTGGAAAACAGGTTCTCATTTTTGAATGCAGAAACTGAAACTGTATTCTGGCATTTGTTTGTTTGGGTTCTTTTTTTTGTATGTAGGAAGCAAAACACTGCAGATATTCTTGAAAAATGATCAGATCAGAGGCCATGCTGCTACCTCTCTTGAATACCTTATCTTGATATATTTGGTAGTCCCTTAGGATCCAGTGGGAATAGTTGCTTTCATAACTGCTGTATCCATCTCCTTGAAGCTCTTGATTTAGCTCGAATCACATTGTGATGTTCACCTTGGAAACATGGCACTCTGTGGTTGTTCCTCAGTTCCTTCTTTCTCCCTTGGCAGCAGCTTCGCAGAGTGACTCTGTATGGGCAGATGGGACTCAAAGCTCAACACATTTATCATCTGTCCTTTCATTTTGCTGCTATGCTGCTCTGTTGTGCTGAACTACGCACTATAGTTTCCTCTTTCCAGAGGATTGGAGTGGCAAGTGTAAGCTTCAGGAAGCAAGTTCTGACCTAAAAATACTGTATATTACTGATCCATTGAAAACACAACTGAAATAAGTGAAGGTAATGTATTTTTTTTAGAAACTCCTGTATATTTTTTATATAAAAAAATTATAAAGTGACATTTGTTTCAGAGTGCCTGGTAGAAATGAACTGATGATCAGAGATAGATGGTTTAGTTTTCTGAGAATTTCAACATTCAGCTGACACTCCTTTATCGTTAAAAGCAAAACAAAAATCCTCCCAACCATCCCACATCACCAAGTATTCTTATTCAATGTTACCTTACTTACTGTACAGACAAGACTACACACTCTGGGAGACCTGCCCGGGAAGACTGGGTCATCAGCTTAAAAATGACAGATCAACAATTTTAATCCAAAAATAATGCCTGCACAAATGCATATCATTACACTGAGGTGGTATGCCATACCCTGATGTACTAGAACTAATTACAGTAATTTGGTATTATGACATGGCTGTTTGAGAGTTTATGTAGTGTGAGGTGTTAAAATCTCCAATAATGTGTCAAGTTGCTGTGTGCTGATGGCATTGAGTAGCTAACATACTACCATACGGACAACATTTCAACAGCTGGAGGGTCAGTGCTGGTTACTTTCAGGGATCTACCATAAGCAGAAGACAGGAATACTCCCCAGCAGAATTCACACTCTTGAAGAAATCCACATGGCTGCCAAATAAAAGATGTCATAGAATCATAGAATCTTTTAGTTTGGAAAAAGACCTTTTAAGATCGAGTCCAACCATAAGCCTAACACTGCCAAGTCCACCACTAAACCGTGTCCCTAAGTGCCATCCACATGTCTTTTTGATACCTCCGAGGATGGTGACTTGACCCTTCCCTGGAAAGCATGTTCCAGTGCTTGACAGGCCTTCCAGAGAAGAAATTCTCCTTGGTATCCAATCTAAACTTCCTTTGGTACAACTTGAGGCCATTTCCTCTTGTCCTATTGCTTGTTACTTGGGAGAAGATACCAACACCCACCTTGCTCCAACCTTCTTTCAGTAGTTGTAGAGAGTGATCAGGTCCCCCCTTTGAACCTTCTTTTCTCCAGACTAACCCCCTCCAGGTCCCTCACCCATTCCCCATCACACTTGTGCTCCAGACCCTTCACCAGCTCTGTTGCCCTTCTCTGGCCCCGCTCCAGCACCTCAGTGTCTCTCTTGTAGCGAGGGCCAAGATCCGAACACAGGATTCGAGGTGCAGCCTCACCAGTGCCAGTACAGGGGGATGATCACTGCCCTGGCCCTGCTGCCCACACTATTGCTGATACTCGACAGGATGCTGTTGGCCTCTTGTCTTCCTGGGCAAAAACTGGATCATGTTCAGCTGGTTGTTGAGCAACACCTGCAGGTCCTTTTTCTGCAGCCACTCTTCCCCAAGCCTGTAGCTCTTCATGGGGTTGCTCTGACACAAATGCAGGACCATCACTTTGCCTTGTTGAACCTCATGCAATTTACCTCAGCTCATCAGTCCAGCCTGTCCAGATGCCTCTGCAGACCCTCCCTATCATTCAGCTGATCAACACTCCCACTCCACTTTGTGTCATCTGCAAACATGCTGTAGGTGCTGTCAATTCCCTCCTCCAGGTCATTAATAAAGACATTAAACAAAACTAGCCTCAGTACTGAGCCCTGGGGAAGACCACTTGTGACTGACTGTGTCTCTTCAGTGGGTCTCATCTGGCTCCCTGGACTTGTGTGTCTAAGTTGTGTGGCAGGTTGATGACCATTTCCCTTGGATTATGGGACTTCATTGTGCTCCCCGTACCCATTTTCCAGCTCAAGAGGGCTGGGCACTAACAGGAGAACAGCTGGTCTTACTATTAAAGACTGAAACAAAGACAGCATGAAGTACCACAGCTTTTTCTTCATCCTTTGTCACTATGTTTCCCCCTGCATCCAATAAAGGATGAGGATTCTTCTCAGCCCTCCTTTTATTGCTAATATATTTATAGAAACATTTTTTTTTGTCCTTTATGGCAATAGCCAGATTAAGTTCTAGTTGGGCTTTGGCCCTTCACTGGGATGTTTTTCTCTCTAAAAATTCTCACTTGAGCTGAGATACAATTTCTGTTATGAAATTAGATTTAAAAATAGCTTGAGAATTGGTTTCTCAGACTAACTCTGGGGTGGAGATTATTGGTGAATATACTTCAAAGGAAGAAGTTCGCACCTGTGGTGGTATTTCTTTGAAGGTCTCTATTTAGAGAACATTTGACACAGATCTCTAACATCTCTCAGATTCAGACAGCTGAGAAATTAAAAGTTTTCTTGAAGAATGGGATAGAAAATAAACTTGACTGCCAGTTTAATACTGTTACATGCTTATACAACACGATGTGGTTATGCATAGCAACCAACAGAAAAAAAAAACCCAAACTGTGTTGTGTGGAATGCAGAATTTGTCACGCTCTTGCAGATTGTAGAAAAGCAGAAAAGCACATCAGTATGGGAATTAGCTTGATGTTCTGTCAGACTTGAGAAGATGGGCCAGGAGATAAGTAAAACTTTTACTCATGTCATGGCATATTCAGAGAAAACAATAAACAAGTGTAGGTTAGTACAGAGAGGGAAGTCTACAAGCTTTATGTGTGTTTTAAACTGGGATAATTTCAGTCACCACTTGAAACAGTTTCTACTTGTTAATTTGAACTGGCCCAACTGTTGAACTTAGCCCAACATTTGGGTTGCTAAACTGGAATTATGTAACTTAGAATAGTAAACAAAGGAATTATGCTAATGTGGGTTTTATTTCCATGGCTGCATGTACCTTGATGACACAGTAATACAAAAAACTTTTCAGAGTAGACTTCTGGCTAAACCGGAGTCTGTCAGTAAGAACTGAACTTGTAGCTTTCCAGTGCCGTCTGTGGTTTGAGCTGGTGACTTTGGTGCAGCTCACAAAAGACAGTGAGCTGCCTGACAAAAGAGAGTTGTAAGCACTGTTAGTACTGGCCTTTAACATTTTAAAGGCAAGTCATAGTAAAGAACAAAGAAACTTGTAATTTGGTTTTTACTGCAAGAGTTTCCAATTTGTTACAGGCAGAGAACATCACAACTCCCTGCCTCCCCAGGACTTGCCTATGGTTAAGGTGTAAATGCAGGTCTGTGTTCCCAAGTCCTGGTCGCTCACCATCTTATTTGGATGAAAATGATGTGCTGAGGTACCTCCCAAGCAATGTTGACCAAGAAGGGCTGTGCTGACCTCATGTAACATATTTTTGTCCCTCCATGGGCAGTACTAGTGGGCAGCAGATTTCAATTTGGATTATCTAGAGGATGTGAAACAAAACTTTTCTTTGTGAGAATGGCTGCAGCTCTCCTGTGGTAACAGTCATAGTTCAGTGACTTGGAGAAAACCGGCTGTGCGTATCGTATAATGAGCTCAGATGGAATTCAAACCTGTTAGGAGAGCAGTTGGAACATGCTCTTTATGTAACTGGCTTGTTTAATCTCTTTTCTGTTGTTTGAATGGCAGTGTGGTACTGTGACTCCAAAATCTGTCTGTTCTCTTCCATCAGCTAAAGAGGTTGAGGAGGCAAGAGGACAAGGAGGATCAAGGAGACAAAGGAAGAGCTAATCTCAGCTGACAGATAATTTATCTGATGCAGCTCTACACCTTTCCTAGCCCAGACATTAATCATACAAAGTAACTGCCATGAAGAAGTTTGTTGCTTAATTTTTGTGAAGATAAAGTCCTTTACTACTGTTCTGGGGTTGCGGTTCCTGGCAAAGATCCTTGATGCCCTGTGTGGACTGTCCATAGCCATGGGGAATGTTGCTTTTCAGACTGTCAGTGATAGCACTGTGACTACTAGACACTGCACAGCAGGAGCTTTGCGGTTGGGCTGGCCAAGGTGGCTTTTGGCCAAGAACCAGCATAGGCTGGTGGTCAGGATCTGCTGTCACACTGTGACTCTCTGCACTGTGCCCTGAGGAGAGCCATTTATAACCTTTTCAGCCCTCAATTTGCTTGCTGCATTTCTCCATCTGGTTGTCATAAATACTGAACAATCACAAGCAAGTTCCTGTAAGGAGTGAAAAGAGCAGCCATGTTTTGGAGGGTTAAAACCTAAGCATGTAAGATTGTCCTCCAGCCCTGGTTCTCAGAAGCCACTATCGGAACTTTTGTGTCTAATCTTTCTACCTTAGTTTCTTCATACATGACATCAGGATAATATTATTTGCTGGTCTACTGGGAAGGTTTCAGTGATGGAGTGAGTACTTTTTGTTAAGTGCTAAATTTCATTGGAACATACTAAAATATCACCCAATTGCTATAAGGTCTCCATCGGTTTTAGCATCCAGGTGTTCTCCTCACATAAAAGCTGAGAGGACAATAAAACCTGTGTGAAAACAGACTATTTTCCTGTTTACCACCTTACCAGAGAGCACCAGAAGTGTGCAAAAACTGGTGCTTGCTTTTTTCTGTTTAGATAAAGAGCTTACCCTGGTTCCTGCCACGACTTTACATTCTGTTTTTGACACTTGTTTGGCATGTGCTGACCTTATGTTTACAAAATTAATATTGAAAACTGATGTTGATAGATCTGACAGTACTGGTGTAAAATGAAATTTTCTTTATGACAAAGAATTCAGGGAAGTATTTATTGCTGTTTTGAACCACAGTTACCATGGTTAAGAAGGTGGTGTCTGAATTTTCAATGACCACTCCATAGAAAGGAGTAATATTGCTGAAAACCCTGACACATTGTTTTTTGTATTTCTGAAACTAAGTAGTATGTATGAATTCTGCACCAGGAACATTATAGGAGAGGCTGGAACCTTTAGGAGAGGCTGTGCCTTTAAAGCGCCTATAAATACAGTATTTTATTAACTATCTATTAGGCATGTATGTAAAAGTGAAAGCAATAAAATCCCAGTGTAAATTCTTTGGCCATTAAAAAACCCAGCAGATCAGAAGGAAGTAGAATGACAGCAAGGGCTCATTGGTTGTGCCACTGTCAGGTCACTATATCTCTGAGCGGAAATTTCCATGCATATTAATTATCATGAACCCTTTCAGTGGGCATGGTTTTGTGTCTCATGAAGAAACCTAAGCAATGGCAAATCAGAAGTGGCTTTCCCAAGATACATCTTGGAATCCACAAAGGGAATTTATTTACAGGAAAATCAGTCTTTGAAAAGCATCTAGCTGAGAGAGGACTACCACAGGGACAGTAACAAGCTTCAAGTGGCTTCAGTCTGTAGTTTCAAGGACAAACTGGAAAAAAAGCCCAAATCAACAATCTTCAGAAGATCACAACAGAGTGATCTCTGGAAAAAACATGAGGCAGTGTAATAGTGCAACTATTTGCGCTTGCCAAAGGGCAAAGATATTTTTAGAGTTTTAAGTATTAGAATTTTCAAAAGCTTTCAACCCTTTTTGATAAATTCCCTACATATGATGTCTCTTTGGATCCAGAGCTGAAGGGTGAACGAAGCTCCAGACCTCCAGATCAGAAAAGAAGTACATCTGTCTGATGCTAAGAGTTGAACAGAATGGGAGGCAGAGCCTCCAGGTTAGGTCATCATTTAACAGTTTGGTTTTGCTGGTTTTGGTAATAAACCTCTGCCTTATTTCCAAGCATCTACTACAGGTAGTTGCTTCAGAAACAGGACAGGATTGGCAGATTATAGAAACTGAAAATGCAGTCTTTACAACTGTAAAGGATAGCCTTTCTGGTTAGACTGTAAACCTTTTGCTTTCTTGGATTACCTCGGATACCCTCAACTTCTGTGTATGAAAGATAAAGTCCCATTTCTTCTCAATCATTTGAGTGCACTGTGGGAAGCTCTCCCTCCATAATTTCCAGTATATGTGCTAAGCTACTTTCAGCTCAGTTGACAGGCTGAAATTAATAGCTGAAGTTATTGGCATGGTGTGTAAGCAGGAGATCTTCCTCTCCTCCTCCTTTCCCTCACTTGTCCTCTTACCAAGCCAGTCTTCCTAATGTAATCTTGATAGGGAACTCTATGACTATGGTGTCTTTCGTAGGGATGCTAATCATTACAGAGACACATTAGGAGGGTGCTCTGAGCCTTTTCTTAGTGCATTGATGTGAGAGATGAGCTCTTACAACCCTGTTAGAATAGTTTTAAAAGTTGCTGTGCTTTTATATTCCTAAGTGTTAACTAGGATGCTTCTGATGTTCTGCAGTGGAAAAGCATATAGGTTGTGCAGACTCATCCTTGATGATGGTCTGTTTAGGATGAAGAGACAGAGATCTCCACCTTTGCCAGAGGTAGGGGTGTTTAAAATTCTTTGCTGGAACCGAATTTTAGAGGATATAGTTTCCTCTTTAGGTGTTTGTACCAGAAAATTAACTGGCTTGTCAGATACTCTGCTCATCAACAGAAAAGCCTTTGAAAGATACCCATAATACTGGATGATTCTTTGTTTAACATATGTTTGCATTTTTCTCTGTTTTAAATGAGTAATGCTAACCTCCTGCATAGTTTTCTGGGAGGGTGGACCACTCACTCCATTCAGTATCTATGTATAATTAAATGGTCCACTGGAATAAAGGCTGCACCATTTTTAAAAGCATTCTCAAATTCTCTTCATAAGAACGATATATGAAATGTAGAGTGTGTTCCAGTGAGGCAGTATATTGTGTTTGTGTCAGAAAATGTATCCTCTGTGTACATGTATTTTCTTAGCTTTATGTGCCAAGCCAAACTCCCCAGACAGCTGAGTACTGCACCACTCTAGCAGTTAACACTCATCTAGTGTCACAGAAGAATATGCCAGAGATATTTAATCACTAGACAGAGGAAAAAAGTTCTCTGTCATGACCTACTGACCAGACATTTCTTGCAATTGCTAATCAACTGTGTTAGCCTTTTATTGCCTCTCCTGCCATTGTCTTCCGGGAAAGATCTGAACAAGAGGTCAGGGTAGCTTAAACAGGTATTGGTTCATTTGTTATCTTTCATACAGTATGGTGCAGTCAACAGTCTGCTCTCCTCTGAAGGTGAAAGACTTCAATTTAATTTGATTTGTTTATTTACTTTAGACATTTGCTATCAAATACAAAAGATAAGAATAGTTCTTGGTGAGAACATTTCTGAGAATAATTTTTATTGCTTTCTGTGACCATTTATTTTTAAATAAATGTGTTGGTAAAAATAAAAGTGTTTGGTAAATTGTGGACTACTTCCTTATTGACAGTACAGAAGAAACACATTAAAAAAGTGCCCTGGATCTTAGTTCAGAATACCAACCATTTAAGACTGTTTCTGTTAAGTACTGTATTCAATGCTTTCCTTTGAGCATAGAGTCTATATTTTGTGGGTTGTAGACCTAGTGTCATGGTTTAAGCCACTATAACTCACACAGTTCGCTTACTTACTCCCCTCTTTTTCTCCCCGCCGTGGCTCCCAGGGAGATGGGGAGGAGAATTGAAAGAATGCAACTACCAGAGGTTGAGATAAGAACAGTTTAGTAACTAAGGTATAACACAAACCTGCTGCTACCATCAATAATAATAATGACAAGAGAAATACAAGGGAAAAGAATACAATCACTCACCACCGATACCCAGCCTGACCAAGCAGTGCACCCCCACCTTCTGGGTCCCTCCCCTCCATTTTTACATCCTGGGCATGACGTGCTGTGGTATGGAATACCTCTTTGGTCAGTTTGGGCCAGGTGTCCTGTCTCTGCTTCCTCCCGGCTTCCCTTCCTCCCTGGCAGAGCATGAGGCTCAGACAGTCCTTCGCCAGACCAAAACATTCTAAGCAGTAACTGAAAACGCTGGTGTTATCAGCACTGTTCACAGGCTGAAACTCAAAAACACAGCACTGCACCAGTTACCAAGAAGGAGAAAAATGACTGCTACTGCTGAACCCAGGACACCCAGGGAAGAAAACATTCCTTCTATGAAAAAGATAAGGGAATAAGAGGGCAATGAGAGGAAAAAATCAGCTGGTGGATGCCTTTGGTCATGCAAACTGATTGTATAGAGAGGAGGTGGTGGTAACCTGTCTGACTTCAAATGACTGCTCCTGAAAATCTGCATTTCTGGAGGAATTTCATTTGAAAGGCAGTGTTATCTTTGATATATTTTTTCTCTTTATTTTGCTTCATCTGTCCATGCTGCATTAACAAAGCACTGCTGAATAGGAAAATCAGAAAGCTGATTACTTCCTTTCTGGGAATGGAAGTGTCTAGCCTAAGGCATGGGGGAATGTCTCTCCCTTTCTCTCTTACTGTAATACTGGAAACATTTGAAATTTGTTCAAGCCTCTGTGGAAAGCCAACACAGACTGCTCCTGTATCGTTGTCTCCAGCATGGAACCACAGCTGGCAAACAAATGGGCACCACCACAGCTTTTACATGATTGTTATTAGGCAGCCCAGGACCTTTCTTATCCCTGGACTGTCAGGGTAACGCAGGAGGTGAGAGAGTCACCCCAGCCCTCAAAGCCAATCATAGCAATGAGGATTCCCTTCTACTCACAAATAAATGGAGTTGCAGCATGTGGCCTGCCTCTTTTGAGGTGTTCCAGTTGATAGCAAAAAGCTCAATTTTCTTACCCACTCAAAAGGGCCAGAGTAGCAATGGAGATGATACAAACATTTGAACTCACTGGGATTTTCTCGCTGTGCCATTTGGTCTTTTCCTTCCACACACTGAATCCATTTCCAAGAGTGTGTTAAACTAAAGAAAATTAATCTCTGACAGAGTGGATACTCTGGGCTCTCACTTTTTGGAGACAAGCCTTGTTCTTGTGATGCCTGCACTGACACTTAGGGTTAACATAGAGATTATTTGCTGCCAGCCAGAGATGTGTGAATTAGTTTTTCTTTCTCGTCTCTGCAGTCTGCACCAGAACCATCTGCCCTATACTGTTTGACAGCGGCTTAAGGTTTGCACTGAAGTTTGAACTGACTTAAGAGCCACTTGCCTCATGTGTGGCCACAGGGAGAGAGAGGTATAAAAGGGCTGGAGTCAGATTAGAGAATCTAGGGGTTGCAAGTGAAGTTCCAGAGAAGCTCAGGGGCTCTGGAGAGCTCGAGGGCCCGTAGAACAAATACCAGTCTGCTACATGGCAGGAGAGACTCTGGGCTTTCCAGTGAGACTACACTGGGCAGGACTGGTCAGGTACAAACACAGCATGCCAGAACTGATTTTTCTTTAGCAGAGAATGCTCCTTTTGTGCAGTATTTTTTCTGCCGAGCCTCAGGGACTAGGTTGCCTGTCAGGGCCAAGCACATGAGCTTTTCACTCTCACAGATTTCAGCAAGAAGCTAGAGGATTACATCACTTGTTGAATTTGGGCTTTGTACCCTTACATTTGGATTAGATGTTTAAAAATAAAATACCCTTTTATTTGTGTGCAAAAGTTCTCTCTTCCCTGTGTTGCGTCAGAGCAGCTGTTTTGCTTTGCTTTTTTCTTTCTGGGACTGTCTGTAACAGCCACTAGCCATCCTTCTATTTACAGTCATTACCACAAGGAAACTAGAAACTTCAGCTACTGGGACGTGATTGTCTTCTCTTTCATGTCAGGTTTATCTTTTACTGTGACACAGTAAAATAAATGTTTGTACAGCTAATAAAAAGTTATCTAGAGATAAACAGGAATGTTATATCTTGGTTAAAGGAGCTGCTGATGGAGACCTAATGTAGGGTAGGTTTACTAGAAATGGGGATACAGAATGTGTTACAAAAGGGGACAATCCTCCCTTTTTCCCCACCCAAAGTAATTCCCACAGCCCCTCTGTAAGAAGTGGGAAAGTCTCCAGAGTAATAGCAGCAAGATTTAGGTAAGAATGCTGAAGCAAGTAGAGGTTGGCATCTTTGTCGGCCTCTAGGAAAGGACAGTCTTTTGAAATGTTTAGTCAAAGGCTCATAGCACTTGCCAAGGCTCTTGAATGAACAGCGGTCTAGATATAGATTTCCTTCTTCAGTTCAGTGATTAAAGGGATGTAATAATGCCGAATAACTCAGAACTGTGAAACTCTTGTTTTATGAAAATAACAATGTATAATTGCATTTTTGTCACTGAGGAATGTGAAGAATCAAATGAAAGGGACATGAATCTGTTGGTGCAATGAAGGGTGTGCTAGAGCCCTGTCTGTCCCAAAGGGGTTAGCATTTCATTGTACTTATTTAGCTTGTTGAATTCTCAAAACCCACAAGCTTACGATGTAGAAACTATGTGTAAAACAAAGAGACAAAACCCCTTATTTTCTAAGACTGCATTTTATTTTGATCTTATAATTTTAAAAAGATGTTTTTGTTGGCACACAGCCTCAGAATCAGCACCTTTGCATTTACAAACTCTCGAGAACCCCTGTCAGTTTGTTTCCCTACTTCCAGCTTTTAAGTCATGCAGAAAATCTTACTCTTTGATCCTGTTTTCTATGAAGGGCTTAACAGCACATTGCTGCAACAAGACTGCATGTTATGAGGATTCCATTCACAAAATAGATTTACAGCACATTAAATATCAATTTAGTAATTTTCAGAAATGAAAACTACAATGAAAATGCCTATATAAATACACAGTGCAGCTTTTGCAATGTGCTACCCTTTCTTGAGTTTTGTTCATTTACACTCCAGTTCACAAGAGCATCATTAGTGCAAATTAATGAGATTTTACTGTATGGTTATCTTGTAGCAAGCTCTTAGATATATTTCAACTGATTGAGGCTAGTGTAATGAGTTAATTTGCAGCATCTGGTTTGGTGAGAGATTTCTTAAGCTCTTCTGCAGGGTTAGATCTCTTCTGGCTTGGGATAGCAGGTAGTACACAGCTTGGTTTCAGAGGCTCTCCTGATACACCAGGCAAGATGGAATAGAGCAAGTGATTCTCAGAGTGTCCCTTTTTATGAGAGTTTGAGGTTGGGGCTGGTGGGAGAATAACTGCACCAGTCCCTGGGGAATTTAAAGGCAGGGACTTAAACTTCTTAGTTCCCTGCGATGGTAGCTGAACTAGAGGAAAAAGAAAAAGAGAGAAAGAGTGAACAGAAAGTGAAAAGCATGACATTTTAACAGATGAATTTTCTACGTTATTAGTTTGTCTTGTACTGTGTATACTCAAACCTGCATCTGAAAAACGTGATCCAAATATGATTAAAAAAATCTCTAAAGCCTGGCAGAGCTAATCTTCAACTGAAGAAAACAATTCCAGTGTTCCAGTAATTCTAAGTGATTTACTTTGTGTTTGGTGATCAATAAGACTTGGTAAGTTCAAAGGTTTACTTTTGATAAGCAGAGAACCCATAGTTTGTCTGAAGGAGACTTTGTCTGTTTGAACAGATTTACACAAGATATTTTTTTCATCAAAAACCGCAGGCTGGCAGAAACAGAGATGTTCCATGGAAATATATTATTTTAACAAAACCTGTGTGTAAGGATGCTCTATTACCCAAGGTAATTTCTTGGGAAGATGAAATGAAAGAACATGGGACACTGTGTAAGTTGCTTTAGGCACAGTCAATCATGAGGATTGATCCACACGTGCTCTGCAAGTCACAGGCCACAAAACTAGACTGTTACCCTGAAGCACACTAAAACCTGCACTGAAACACAAGAACCACAGCTGTTGTATGCCTCATATGTGTCATAAATCTTTTAAGAAACTGTAGGTTTTGATCATCCTTAATCTCCACCTCACACTCAGCAGTGTGGCATTGTTTGTGCTTTGAAATTAATATAGTTCTGAATCTTCTCTAAACCAAAATCCTCAACTTCAGGCAACTTACTATTTTCCTTTGTTTTTTTAAAAGGAGAGTTCAGAACCTTAATTGCAGACCTGCTTTTCTCTGCCTTGGAATTTATTGTGAATTGCATTAACTTCTTTATTCCCAAGCTTTTTGTATAAAACAGTTTGGGGTTTTCAGTTTAACTGTATGAAGAGCTCCTTACTAACACCATAGGATCTTCCTTGAATTTTTTCACATTAATTTTTCCTTGGTTCCATTCTCATTCCAGATGTGATTTCCTTCCATCTGCATCTGTTATGACAAATACCTGACCGGCTCTTAATTTTGGCTTTGCATTTTTCCCAGCAGCTCCTTTGATTATTCCAATTTCATAGTCTCTGACAGAAATTTTTCTGATGCAGGTTCAGGGAATTTCTACAGCAATGAGAGCTCGAGAAGAGTATTCTCTCTTAACCCAATTAAAATCCTATGTAATTCCAGAGAAACATCTGAAGTTAACCTGTATTTGGACCATTTTAGTAGAGGATAAACTGATAAATGAACTAATTTTTATTAGGAATAACAGACTGAGTAACTGCTCAGGTGCAGCCAATGCACCTGTGATGAGGTGGACCTTACAAATAAATTTAGAGCTTAAAAAAAATAATCCCCAAACCAAACAAAACATTCAGTGGACTAATTGATCTCATAAGTAGAACAGTGAATGGAGTTTATTGAGGGCTGCAGAATAAAAAGACAAGAAAAGAGGACATAAAGAATTTCAAGTTAGTTAACCTACCTTAAAAAGTCCTTAATACCTGAAATTCTGCCTACATTTGATATTTTTCAGAAGTGGATCTTTGAACCTATGAAGTCTGCCTTTTTACTGCTTATCAAGCAACAGCAAAAAGGGTAACGGAGATAGTGGTGGAGTGGATGCAGAAGAAGTGAGGAATTGTGTAGTTTTAATAAGGAAGGGTTATTAACATTGTCACAAATTTTATAAAAAATAAGGTAGGTTTTGGGTTGTTTTTTTTTCTTTTCATGCTATTTTCAGTACAAGTCAAGTTCTGATGGCTGAGTAGGTGATGTTTACTAGAGCTTTGGCAATGTAGTGTAATTTGTGGATAATATAGAATCATAGAATCATATTCAAAGTTCATTCCTGTTCAAAATTTCAGGAAATCACTTAGTTCTCTTTTCCATGAAAAAAACCCAAAACTAAAACAACGAAAAAGCAACAACACCCCACCCCCCAATAAATGCTTTGCTTTATTTTGTTTTGAATTTCTGTGAATAAAGCAGGGTTAAATACAATAAATGAGTTCATTTGTTTTTTGGCACATGATGGAATTCTTTGAGTTCATTGAAATTTTGGTGTGTAAACCAAATACATACGGAGAGGCTCACTTGTTTCCCTCTTGGGAGCACCAGCATATGTTAATTTATTAAAGTTTACACCTGTGTAAAGTATCTCCAGAACACTTTCTGTACTAGGTAAACCTTTAACAGTGTGTTTAAGTAGGGCAAATGTAGGGTAGTTTAACTTCACTCCCGTGACCAGCCATCACAAACACATGTTTGCTCAAAGAAGTAAAAAACGGCATTCAGATACTGAGGCTTTCTACATGGTCTTACATACTGTGTTCAGTTTAGGATATCCTGTGAGGATATCAGGACTGGATGGCTTTGAAATAATGTATATAGTGACTAGTTTTAATGTATGTATTGAACACAGGAGCCTGGACCCAGCACCAGAGTGTGAGAGACACAACCCTTAAGGCTGATTACCATGCATCCAGAAGCTGTATACAGCAAAAGCAGCAGTAATTATTCACAGAGGGCAGAGTCAATCACCAAAAACATTGTGATGCAGTGAGAGCTACTAATTCAGGGAACCTTTTGCACCCAGAAGTGACTCTTGAGTAGCTACTGTTACAAACTATAGAGGTAATAATATGGGAGTCAGGAAGTCATTGCCCAAGGAGTATGTACTCCAGCAGAAGGAATGGTTCTTAGACTCTCTTACTTTTGCAAGCAGTGGACTGTGGTAAGGTATGGTAGACTGTCTGCAGAGAGGATGGTGCTTTGTGAAGTCCTGCGTTTTTAAGTTGGGAAACTTCAAATCATGGCGAATAACAAGAAAACCAACCACTAATCAACCCAAAATACTGTTAAGTGACCTGTAGAAATAGATATTTTTTTTCCTCAGCAAGTAATAACCTCATTATGGCCTCAAAATTTAGACCAGGCTTAGAAAGCTGCATGAAGAAATGATAGCAGCAGAGAGTTCTCTAGAAGTCCTATAATTTGTTTGAAAAATGATTCTGGCATTGTGCGAGCAGTGTGTGATAGTTATAAGTCTGTTTTCCAGGTGTCCTTGGGGGTGGCATCTGGTGAGATAGGGTGTGCAGGGGATGGAACAGCAGCATGCAGGATAACAGAGATGGCAGACTGTGCTGAGACTACTCAAGAAGCCATTGAGGGACCTTTTTGGCCTTGGGAGTTTCTGGAGGGTGGAAGTTTATAAATTGTGGTTTAAAAGCACTCAAATACTCTTTTCCTAGGCTACTGTTTAATTACTGTTATCCTCTTTCTGACTTGTATTTTTAAATGTTTTTGCTTAGAGATTAAAGTATCTCTTCCTTTTTTTTTCATTGCCCTTCCTTGTTTGGGAGATGTTTCTGCTTTCTGTTGTTCTCTAAGCAGTTTCAGTTCTCTTTCTAATTTATGTTGATGTTATTGTTCTAACTCCCTGGTTGCTTTTGTTTTCCACTGGCTTTGTTACATGCTTTTAACACACATCTTGTGTGATGAAACTATTAGAAAAATGTTTATATTCAAACTTCATTGCTGGAGCAATTTTCCTGGATATCCAGACCATTTTGCCTGTGTCCAAATCAGTAATATTTTTAAGGCTGCATGGAGGATGAGGAAAATCTTGTCTCTGAAGCACATATTTGCAAAACTCCAGGATCAAATGTGTCATTTGTGTTAACAAAGAGGAAATGTAGATCTGTTTTGCAGATAACTTTCTTTCTTTTTTTTTTTTTTTCTCTTATTAGCTTAAACTGATGTTCAAGCAGTAGTGGGCTCCTGGGCATCTGTGATTTGTTAGTCAATTAAACCATGATTATTAACTAATTGATAATTGATATTTTATTTGTAAAACACAGGGTTTTTTTTTTGCATGAAACTAGAGCTAAAATCCTGGGTGTTTGTATGATTTACTGCAAGAACACCAGTGATTATGAAGTAATGTATTTTCTCTTAGTATTTTGCTTAACTAGAAAACACAGAGAGCATTAGTCAAAAGCTTAAAAATAGGAGTCTTGGATCTGATTATTTTCCTTCGTCTGAGCAGACAGAGAATACCACCTCAGTATTCCACATATCTCTACTTTCTTCTTCCTCTCTTACTGTGCAGCAGCAGTGCAGGATTCTGCATTTCCCCTACCCAATTTGATGTTCCCTATAAAGCTATCTCTGCTGTTTCACTTTTAGTATCATTGTTGTAACTGCAGAATTGCTTCTGAAACTCATAAGAGGCTATGAATCCTAAATTTAACTCTGAAATATGAGTGGTTTAGGACCTGGCTGATATGTAGGATGGCAAATAGTAAACTGGAAATCGTAATACAAAGTGCACTGGGGGATTTGTGCCTTGTGGAGCGGAAGAATGTGAGGTCAGGACACTGCTGGGAGTAGAGCTAGTGTTTACATGTGAAGAAGACCCCATTTGCTGGCTGGATCCAGCCTGGGACACTCACTAGTTCTTGACACTGCCAGGGCTGTGGGAGTGTGGAGAAGCTTTCCGTGCTGTTTGAGACCTCTGTTCTTACTGCCTTGGGAATGAGGAGCTGGCTGAAAGTACAGAGGAATAAGAGGCTGCTCCTCCCTTGATTGGTTTATTTTTGTTCTGGTGTTATGGAAGCTACCCAAACCAGTTGCTGTTAGAATGAGAGAAATTAATGATTCCCGTCCTCGTGTAAAAGCTACTCTATCTGCCGTGCTTAAGGTAGGGGTAGACAATCTTTTCAGCTACTTAACATTCAGAAAATTACTGTTTCTTGTTCTAATCCTCTTCTCTCTAGTTTTTGCTAGCAAAAGGAGACCAAAATCTGTGTCATATTTTTCTTGTTGTCTGCAGAAGGATCTCTACTTATCCTGGCTTTCATCTCACATGTCTAACCTCTCTTTGCTGCTCAGTTGCTAGGGTGTTATCATACATCTCTTTACATCCTGCCCCCTATGAAAAGCTTCCAGAGTCTTATAGATATGTGCAATTGATAGTGAAACCAAGAGCAAAAAATCCTGTCTCTGAGAATTCCAGTCACCTCCACTCTGGAAAGCAAATGTAGAACCATACTCTTATCTGTATTGATGTACATCACTTCTACTAGCCCAGCTCTATGAAACTTACTGGAGAAAAGGGTTGCGATCATCAGCCCAACCCGGAGGTGGGCCAGTTGCTAGTGGAACACTGGGGCTAATACTGTTTAATGACCTCATTAGTGATTTGGATGATGGGGCAGAGTGCACCTCCTGCAGATTTGCAAATGATATGGAGCTGGGAGGAGTGGTCTTCACAGGCTGGAAAAATGGGTGGACAAGACTCTTATAAAGGCAGATGTATAGTCCTGCACCTTGGGACGAGTAAGTCCCTGCACCAGTATATGCTGAAGATCAAACAGCTGTAAAGGGGCTTGTCAGAAAGAGACCTAGGAGTCTCAATAGACAATAAGCTGAACATAAGCCAGCAGTGTGGCCGTGCAGCAAAGACAGCCAACAGAAAAGTGTTGCCAGCAGATTGTGGCAGGCGACCCTTCCCCTCCACTCAGCACTGATAGGACACATCTGGAGTGCTGTGTCCCATTCTGGGACCTCCAGTACAGGAGAGATGTGGACATACTGGAGCAGCAGTCTAACAAAGGGTGGTGGAGATGACTAAGGGATTGGAGTGACCAGTCTCAAAAGGCTGACTGAAAGAGCTGGGACTGTCCAGTCTTGAGAAGAGGGAGGCAGACTCTTCTCAGTAGTATCCTCTGAATGCAAAGGATTCAAAGGGCAAATAACTAAGAAGAAACATTTTTGCTGTAAAGGAGGTCAAACACTGGAACAGGTTTCCGAGAGAAGTTGTTTAGTCCTCGTCATTAGAGTTATTTAAAACATAGGTGGATATGACCCTGAGCTGTAGGTGACTTTTCTATGAACGTGGAGGTTGAACTAGACAATCTCCAAAGGTGCTTTCCAACCTCAGCCATTCTATGATGCTGTGAAAAAAGGAACATGAAACCTCTCTCAAAACCCTCAGATGCTGGAGGCACAGAAGTATGATATTGTAACTGAGACTTGACTGTACTTACATTTGTGAGAACAGTGGTTGGGCATGGGAGCTAGGCTGTTCTGTACAGGAGTATTATTTTGTATTTTGGGTTGGTCTGTGAAAATCTGTTGAAAATTTTTACCTGTGAAATTAAAAATATTATCTGTTACCATATGAAAATAATTGTTAATAATATGGTGCACTGTAGATATCTGGCTTTTAGAAAAAAAACCCCAGATTTAGTAATTCTCAGACATATGTAATAGTAAGTAATCACAAGTGGAAAAAAGCCTTTTTTTTTTTTTTAATCTACATTCATTTTAAAAGAGTGACTGATTTAACGTAACCTTCATGTGTACCCTTATCACTTCCTCATGTAATACAGTAGTTGGTTTTAAAACAGGCACAGTCCTGTAGCTAGGTTCATGTAAGAATATTTGGACACTAAGTTTGTAGAAATATTCAACTAGATGGATTTGTTTTCAGAATTGAAGCTTTCATTTGCAAACTTTTCTAATAGGGTCTCAGCCTTTCTAAATACTACAACACAAATGGAGTTCAACTTCTGTTTGGTAAATGAGACTGATGGAGGTCTATCAGCAGTAAAGATGAGCTGTGAGAGGGTTTTACAAGAGATGAAAACATGGCAGAACTGATTTAAACTGTTACTGATCCTCATTAAGCTATGTTAATGGCAATTACATTTTTCTAAGAACAGATACTGGAAAATGAAAGGTTAATTGGCTAACTGTGGTGTTTCACTGGCTATGATTAAAATTAACTTGGTTCTAGTACTGTTAAAAAAGAAAATGCAATAGATGATGTATTGCATTTTGCTACATAAATAATGCATCAAATAAAGAGGAAATTCAAGCACCAAATCAGCATTTTCACCAGATCATCTTCCGGAATTGATCTTTTTCAGTCATGTTTGAGTCCCCAGTTTTTTCTTTTTTGTTATCCCCAGATCTGAGATGAGCTGTGTAAGCTCTCCTGTGTTGTCTTGCCAAACAGCTGCTCATCCAGCATGGCATTGCAACATAGCTCACTACAGATCAAGCATATGCTCTGTTGGCACACAGAGAGAAATGGAGACAGGGACTGCGTGTAATAGGACATCTTAGGCAATAGGGAAAAATGGAATTATATAAATTGACTTCGTGGTTTTGTAGTTACTTGAAAGTACATATGTATTGCTGGCTTGTGCAAGATAAAGCTATCGGAAAATAGTTATAGAACAATTTTCTAGAAGTGCACTGAAGTAATTGTCAAGACTGCTGTAACTTTGTTACTGACCAAATGGATTCTCTATGAAAGGAGCTAATGTGGTCTTTACTGGACAAATCCCCATTATAGTACATCCTTCAGCCAAACATGGAGCAAAATTCTGGACCAAAGACCATGGCAGTTGATAGCCATTGGCTCAATCTACTGGATCCCATGTGTAAAGCTGATGTGTATTGGACTAAAACTTGAAGAATTTCTTACAGATGAGCTATGTCTGTTACAGACTTTAGTTTTCTTTTCCTATGTTTTACTCTTTATGTAGTCTTTGACACTTCTCCAGGGTGATCAAAAAATGGGTGTAAAAGTTAGGAAATTTCTTCTATAGACATCACATCCACTGTGCACTTAGAAATTAATACATAAATTCCAAAATAGCTGAGTATCAAGCCTGCTGCTCCAATTAGTGAAATTTGAATTATATTGGTTTCAGTGATGCTTATGCTGAGAACTAATGGTTTATGTATGCACCATTATGGCCTTGATTATGGGAGGTTGTTTTTATCAAAAGACATTTATTTCATAAATGGGGATATATGGCTGCAAAACAACAGTACAAAGCACAATCATGTTTGCAAGGCTGATATGAATGTTTGGAAAAAAATCCTTGTGTCTAAAAGTTCTGGCACCAAGGGAAAATATTCTTCTGCTCATTCTAACTGCTTCACATAACATCAGAGAAAAAAGTTTTTCTTTCTTTAGTTTATCGTCTTTGTCATCCCTAAGAGCATATTTATGATGATACATATTTTTGAATGAAATGGAAAGGGTATGATTTATTATCATAGAATACAGGACTGCTCTATATTTTATTTTGTTTACTGACATCTTTTACAGGTTGCTCTTTGCTTTTCCTTTGTATTTAAGTAGGTGAACCACATTGTGGTATGTTTTGTGGAAAAGTTGTAAATGCTATGATGAATGTCCCACTGTAAATCAGTCCTTCAGTTTGAGAAAGAAACAGCTACACTGATCATCTTTGCTCTGCTCTTTCCTGGCCTAAAAGTGCTTGCTGTTGAACTATGCCATATTGATTATGACAACATAAGCTTAATACTAGCCTATTTTTTACATTACCTGTTCAAGCAAATAGAAGGTACTGGGCTGCTGTAATAAAATCCTCAGCAAAGTATCACCTTTGGCAAAGGTTAATAATCTAAAAGATGAATGAAAGAAAGGAAATGCTCCAGCTGGTTAGGGGGTGCTAACAGCTGCCTTACATTTGAGACAGGTTTCCCTTTACCTGTACCACTTGGAGTTTCTCTACTTGCACCATTTTCCCTGTGGAAAGTAGATGGCAGTGCATTTTGCAAAAAGAGATGATTACAAAGCTCATAAATACAAAATGTTTCAGATTGTGGATGCCAGCTCAGCACTGTGGCTGGCAAACTCTTGCAGTATTGACAGTAGTTTTTGATATAATCTGTCTTTGCTCTTCCCTGTATAGGGCAAGATAAAGTAGTTATTCTGAGAGAAACCAGTGCTATGATTGCAAGGTAAGACCCATTGCTACCCACACCAACTTCTCCCCTTTGTGTAAATGCAAAGTCTCAGCTAGTAAATTGATTCATGTTTCATTTCCAGGAGCACAGAAACGAGAACAAAATCCCTCCAAAAATCCCAGTCTATGTGCTAGCTGCCTTAGTAGCTTACTCAGCTCTGACTTTAATAAAAGTTCATGCAAGAAAATCAATTCTGGGTGTTAGCTGAGAAAATAGTTTTAAAATTGAGTTCCCCTAGATTATTGATACCCATAGTCCCGCCCTGGATATTCAGTGATTAGGAAGTTATTTTTAACCCCTTCAGTCATGACTTGAGAAACGCAGTTTGAACACTTCAGTGTCCTTCAGAGTCCAGATGATGTTTTTCCCCTCAGCTAGGCCTTCTGCAGAAAAAAACCAATGAGGAAATCTCTTTGGCAGAGACAGCTGCCTGCACGGCACTGCTGGCTGAGCTGGAGCCAGGCTTGCTTTACTTCTGATTCCTCTGAGTCCGGCAGGCACAGTGCACTGGAGACCTGGAGCTCATACAGTAAATGCAGCTGTACTTCACAGCAAGTCAGGTGGCTCTAATTACAGAGGCAGACAGATTTAAACCACACATACAGGCATGAAGGAGGAAAAGCAGATCTTTTTATCATGAAGAAATGTTAGACAGTATCTGGGTTGTGCAATGTATTCCTGTCAGACACTCCCTGCATCCTTAAAGGCTTTTAATTCATATGCTTCAGTGGAAGTCTTTTTTTCCAGCTGCAGGAATCTTTTTATTGTTGGAAAGTTTTGTTAAAGGGAGCTAGTACGCAGAGAGCTGGGCTTAAAGCAGATTCAGGCTTTATTTGCTCTGAGGGAGATAATAAACTGTTAGAGATAAAATGACTTACTCTTCCTTTGGACATGCAAAGACTGCTCCCATTGTAACAATTAGAATATTTCTCATAATTGGTATGATTTTTCCCTTATTCATGCGTGTAGATTGTGGGTGCTATACCAAGTCTCTGTGCAGATAATGGAGCACTGAATGCCCAGGGTCTTTCCTGATGCAGGGTCTGTCCTGATTCAGCTGGTTGCAACTTTTTATCATAGGATGTTCACAGAAAACTGCTCATCCTTCTCTCCAGAGCAAAAAAGGATTTAACCATACAGTATTTCACAGTCTGAAGAAAAATATATAGTCATCTGAAGAAAAATCTGTAGTCGCATTTTAAGTAACATGGTTGTTACTTCCACATCAAATGCAGTCATGGTTTAGCTAATCCCATGAAGAAATGTTTTTCTATAGTTATCCCAGGTTTGGTTTTTCCAGTTTGAGTTCATTCCTCCTCTGCTGTCAACAGCCCTCAAATATCTCAGTTTCAGTGTACCCTGTTATATTTGGGTTGTAAAGAAGCCCTGCAGATTTTCTTGTCTTCCACATGTGAGCTGAACCTTGAAGAATGCAGTGTAGAAAGATTCATGCTGGAGCAATACTTGTAGCCATATGGAATTTGGAGTTTGTATGGTAGAGTGAATAGCTGAAAAGTGCATAGTAAAAAAGGTAGTGATACTTACGGATCAGGCCTATCAAGTTTTCAGGAATGTGGCCTGATGTTCAGGAAGTGGAACTTTATGAATAGCTACTTTTTTTACCCTGAAGAACAGGGTAAAATTTCCAGCCTTATTTGCCCAACGTAGAATGCCCAGACATTCTGAAATTGCCACCTCTACTCTCATCATTAGAGATGTGAACAAAGATTTGCAATTTCATAGATCCCTTCACTTAGGAATCAATACAGTTTGTACTATCATGCAAGCTCAGATAGTGACCTGACCTCTGAGAGTGTTCTTTTCAGAGATGGTTTCTGTTCTTTCCTATTTCCTGTAAAAGACAGCAGCTCATGTTTGTTGGGGTGAGGGTAGATTAACTTATTGTGTAATGTTTACTTCTTGTAATGGTGTACTGGTAAGTTTGGGAATTGCTTTTGCTTGCTTCCTTTCCTGTTGGATATTACAGTGGTTAGAAAGCATGCTAGATATGTTTCATTTCAGCATGGGACTAATCCCAAAGGAGATGAAGTTGAAGACACTGATATGTTGAGGTAAACTCCAGCAAGCAGGCTAAGCAGCCAGATTCATTTAAACATTAGTATGAGTCAAACAAAGTGCTAGATCCCAAATCCAGCCAATCCCTGGTTCTGAGTTTACTTCAGAATTCTGATGCTCTTCTTCATTACTTTTGCATTACAGTTTCCAAACCACAACATAAAAGCATTTACTCTGTCTCTGTAAATTTGGCAACCTGAACTCAGCTTTGGAAAAACCTTGGACCAAAATACTGGCACTTGGGGTAGGAAGGGTAGGAAGGGGTAACACTGTAGTTTAAAAGTGCCAAGGTGCAGAGCTGTCCAGTGTATCACACATGGGCTTACCTGGTTGGATCCAGAAGCAGCTCTCAGCACAGCTAGAGATTTGAGTGTAATATTATTCCCTGGCACATCTAGTTCCAGGACTAAATGTGGACACAAGGCAGCAGGTGTGGCTGAGGGTGTTACCATGCAATTCACAATGCACATATATGATCTGAAGGCACTTACCTTGCTCAGGTACATTCTATACTTCCTGACTGCCTGTATTTTTATTTCCTCATCAGATCTACTTAAATCTCTTATTTCCCACCTGTAAGCACCTTGCTTAAGCTGTCAGCAGATGTTCTGTACATATGCTATCTTCAATTGCTACTACATACAGGGAGAAGAAATTGAAAAACGCATTGAAAAACTAGAAATGTCATGGGTCACACCATTTTTTTCTGACTCAGGTTGCTACATCAGTAGACATTATAGGATTTGGGAGATAGAAAAGAAATTACCTGATGAAGAACTGGGAAGTGAGGGAAGGTGGGGAGGGCACAAACGCACATGGTGAGATCTATCAGAGTTTAAGCCATTTATCAGTTTGTCTGAAGGAGTTCTACTGCAGGCTTTGTAGGAGAATAGCTGGTTAGAGCCTGTGTTCCAGGGATCACCCAACAAACCCTGGCAACTGCTCCTGGGATCCAGCAAGTTGTGTTCACTCTGCCTCTTCAGAGACTTGTGTGCAAATTGGTGGGTGCTGGTGCTGGAGGAGAAGGTTGATGAGCTCCGGGAAGCAGTTAGGAAGGAATTGCCCACAGTGATGGGGGGAAGGTTCTGGGTTCTGATGGGCAGAAGTCCCTGACACTCTGGCTGCTTCTTTTCTGGTATGAGGTACTTTGTGTCTGTGCTCCTTCTTTTAAAGCCAATGGTGGTCACACGCTTATCTTTGCAATTTGTGTCCATAATACAATCAAAAGTGGTGATGATGTCATCTACATCTGACCTCTCTTCTCTGGGATTTCGGTCTCTGCTTTTCTCCTTCTGACTGTTCTTTTGATCATTTTTATTCTTTTTGAAAGAGAAGATGTGGTTCAGTATACTGAATCGTCCTTCTTTCTTTGAGGGTCTGTTGTTCTGGGAGGGAAACTGTTGAACTGGCTCAAATCTACTGGAATTACAAATCAAAATGTGATGTCATTATTGCCAAATAATAAAGAAATACTGTGTTTGCCCATGACATGGAGTATGTATTGTTCAGACACATTTTAAGGAGTCATTCAAGGAAGAAGAAAATTAGGAATGCAGGTTTGTCATTAACAGAGACTATAAATGATGCCATGTTACTCCAATCTTTCTTAGGGGCTCAATGCCTTACACTCATCTTAATGTAGGCTCAGTGCAGCTATCAGGAAAAAAAAATAAACAAACTTTCCTGGCTTCAGCATCTACCAGATGCAGAATTATTATTCTTAATGGTGAAGCAAGATCCAAAAATAACAAGAATAACATGATGGGATCTTTAAAACCAAGTGGTCTTTGTATTATGTCGTATTTGGAAAATAGTATTTCCAACAGCACAGTCATTGCTAACACTGTAACAAAGGCACTAGTTGACCATTCCTCCCCTTTCCCTTTCCCTTTCCCTTTCCCTTTCCCTTTCCCTTTCCCTTTCCCTTTCCTCTTCCATTTCTCTTTCCTTTTCCCTTTCCCCTTCCCTTTCCTTTTCCTTTTCCCTTTCCCATTTATTTTACCTTTCATTTTTCTTTTCCCTTTCCCTTTTCTTCTTTCCCTTTTCGTCTTTCCCTTTTCCTTTCTCCTTTCCCTTGCTTTGCTTATACTAAAGAGGTAAGGTGTAGTTTCAGATCTATCAAGAAAATTACTTGCTGTGATGATGCTGTAGTGTTTTAGTAGTGGTTTTTAGATGAGATTTTGCTAACCAACATTTCAGATCTACTCTGTCAGGCAGAGGGATGGAGGAGGAGGGGAAATGTTACCCATGTCTCACAATTTGTAACATAGGAAATAATACTAGCTGCCGACTGAAAAGGAGGTGTAAGTGCATGCTCATTTACCAAAGCTGAAGAACCAAATTAAATGACAACTCCTGAAACAGGAGAAATACAAAGAGAGAGGAAGATCATAAGCAGTGGTTAAAAGGCTTATACTTTTTAACAGAAAAAAAAAAGTCAGAATAAGAAGGATTCAATAATATAATCAAGGTAGAGCACTAAATAAGGAAAACATGTCCCAAATGCTTATCCTGAGGATGCAGACTTGAAATTTATTTTATTATCTATGTGGCAAAGCTGCTTTTGTGTTCAGCCTATCCCTCTGTCAGATTAAATGAACACACAGCTAGTGCACAGAGATTTCAAAGAAGTGGAAAGCATAATACTGAGGACTGAAATTATTCTGTAAGATAAATTTTCTGCATGAAGGTGAGTGGGCAAGATCTATAGTCACATCTTCTTGGTTCAGAACCCTCTGCTGATTGGCAGACTAGCACTGTAACCTCAATGATGAATTTTCAGTAGATGACTAATTCTAATGTTGCTACTTCGGTGGAAAACTTGAACTGAGTACTGCATATGAATCGAGAAGATCTCACCCAGGGCTCAAACCCTGCGGCAGCAAACAATAAGCAACATATTTGCTTTCTAGTCAGTAGCAATATATGAGCAAAATGTGAACTTTTGTTTTACCTGCTCTCCTGAGACAGCAGATTGATGCATGCTGTATGCCCACAGTACATCGCGTATGTCAGAGGGGTGTTTTCATTGATGTCTCGAGGGTTGCTATCTATCCCCAGCTCTAGCAGTGCCTGCACACAGTCAGCTTTCCCTGCTGCTGCAGCCCAGTGCAAAGGTGTCCTATGGAAAAGGAGGAATATCATTAAAATAAATAGATAAATTTACTATTGAAACTATTAGTGACATAATGAGGTGTGCTCTTATGCTACTTATCCAGATCCACAGCATCCATTTTATGGAATTCTTCAGCAACTTGCTCCATGCGGATGTAATTGACAGTGGTAGTAATAAGGCCCCTGAAGAACTGGCTTCTATCTATGTGTGACTATTTAACTGTAAAGAAAATAGATATGGGGCTGCAAAATGCCTGTGCATGCTATATAATTGCAACTGCTGGAGCTGCAGAGTGAGAGGAGTCCCTGGAGTTTTCAGTGCAGAATAGAAAAAAAGAGATCTTCATAGTGCTTCCTGCGTAGGGACAAGCTCTTCTCATCTTTACACCAAACACAATTAGCAATGGTTGGCTCAGGTATCTCCATGGAGGTAACTGGAAAAGCAGCCTCCTCTGGGTGAATGAGAAGGGCAGGACACATCTGCCAGGCTGTTATTGGCTCTTTGTCAGTTTCTGTGGTTTTTGATGAGCACAGACTGGAGCAGATACAATTGTCTTGAATCTGTGTATGACAATGAAGCTTATTTTCTGCTTGGCAGAAGATTTGCATCTTGTCTTTGGAAACTTATGTGCAGTTTCCAAATGATAAGACTTTGCACTTATGAAAAATCTGGAAGCACAGAAAACACCATAAGAAAACTGCAAGAATGAAAAAGAAAACTGACTTTTCTTCTGCCTGTTTCTTTGCAATCCCACTGATTTCAGATGGATGCAGTCGGACACATAGTAGAATGGAAATTTACTGCATTTACAGTGAACAGCTTATCTTTTCCTCTCTTCAAGTATAACATCTTCTGTGGAAATATCCAAGAATGTATAAACAGGAGGTCATGTCTTACTGAGCTCTTTACCGTAGTTAAACTCCTCCCTTTGCCCTTCTTTCCATAGAAACACAGCCTGCTCAATTACATTTTACTGATGTTTAGAAACTTCTCCAGAACCCTTTTGGTTTTATTTCTGTTCCTTTTTATTGCACTTTTCCATGAAGAATGCTATTATTTTAAGTACCTGAAGGCTTAAGCCAAGAAAACTTTGGCTTTTGCTCCACTGAGCCGGGTAAGCAATGTGAACAGTCAGTTGGTTCTGTTTGCATTAAATAAATTTTAGAGCAAAGTTCCAAGGGAGGTAGGTGTGGGCTGAAAAACAGGAAAGAAGACGACTCTTGTGCACTTATGATATAGAGATGAAGAAATGAAATCAAATGCCTTGAAGAAATCAAATGCCTCATCAAAATGGAAGGTGAAGTTCCCTTGGTCCTAAGGAATACTGTGTTACCATTCTTATGAAACACAGGAGAATGCGTCTCGTTCTTAAATGAAACAAGAGAACATTGCCATTTCTTAAATACAAATAGCAGCAGGATCCTAGCTTCAAATTATCGGATCCTGTTCTATTGTTTTGAAAAGAATGTCCACTTTTAATTAAAAGAAGTTAAGTCAAATGGTGACAAAGTCCTTTCACACATAATCTTATCATTTCCTAACAGAAACACAAAGCTAAATAACATTCCTACTAGTCAGTTATTGTACCAGATATGATACATGTGGGCTGGACTGCTTTGCACTACTTCTGAGCAAGCACTGTTCTCCCTAAGTGCAATTCATTAGTCTAGTGCACTAGACCATGGCCTGTGAAACAGGAAACACCATTATAGAATAAACAGAGCTAGTCTCAGGTTAATAGAAAGGAAGCAGCAATTTCAGTCAGAGTTTCCATGGTTACCTTTCATCCACATCAAGGGCCTGCAGGTTGCACCCCGGGACTTTAGCCAGCTCACTAATAATATCGCTGTAGCCTGAAGCAGCAGCAATGTGCATACATGTTTTGCCATTCTCATCATCGTAGTTTATTATTGATGGTCCCTGGTAGTGGTCTAGAATGATGGAACACAGAACCCTGTTGCCACTCTGGGAGGAAGTTCAGAGAAGAAAAGCATTTTAAGATGGAGCTTACACCAAGCTGCATTTTCTGTGCTAGAAAAGGCTACATACAACAATGGTATTTTGTTTTGTGTATACCAAACTCCCCAGGTATGAAAGCCAAAAGCTTCAGATCTCCTGGTGGGAATTGAGTTTGAGTTATGAATTTCCTAGAACACTTTGAACACTGCAAAAATAATAAATAATGTACCACTGCAAACACCTCCAAAAGTTACAGAGTGTGAATTACTCAACAGCTTTCTCAGAAATAACTTTGGGTTTTTTGCTGTTTTCCTAAGCCTGAGTCCAGAAAGATACAAGCCTATATTTTCTCACAGAAATTGGAAAGGACCTCAAAAGACCAACCCAATTCTGTAAGCCTGCCCAGCTACACCTAGGAAAGCCATGTCAAATATTTGCTCAAGTGGTTCTTGAAAATATTTTTAGCTAGTATGCTCCAGTACCTGAATAGCAAGTTGACATTGTTCTCTAACCTGTAAATGAAACTGAACATTTTATATCCTAACTTGGTGGAAACAGAGAGAAAGAATTTATGATTTTTTTTGATAACAAGCGAAACACACAGCTGGAGATGTCTTACTAGACCATCAAGTTCAATCCCTGTGATCACTAGCAGCTATGTTACATCATCCGTTTCATAAACTTACTGGGCCCAATAAAAGCAGTTAGGTTTTTTGCCCTCATTACTCTCAAAGGAAGTCAGCTCAAGAGCTTGTTTGCTTTAATGATTAATCTGTCTAATTTGTATACATACCCATGGCTGATTTATGTCCTTTTGGTTCTGTGCCAGCTTTATTATTTAGTTTAAATACTTCTTTACCTGGTATGTGTTCTTCAGATCTATTTACAGACAATCTTCGTATTGTTTCTGAGCAGTTCTCAGATTGCTCTAATTAATCAAGGCCTTTTAAGTTTTCCTTGTAAAATGCACTTTCTATTTCATCAACATACTAACCCTTCTCCTTTTATGTTTTAGTTGTCTATCCTTGGAGAGGGGTGAATAAAATTGTATGTAGTCATGTATAGTAGTGAAGACCTCATAGCAGCCTTCCAGTATCTGAAGGGTCCCTACAAGAATGCTGGAGAGGGACTGTAGCAATAAGACAAGGGGTAATGGGTTTGAACCTGAACAGAGGAAGTTCAGGTTAGGTATAAGGAAGAAGTTCTTTATTGTGAAGGCTGTGAGGCGCTGGAGCAGGTTGCCAAAAGATGTGGTAAATCCTCCATTTTTGGCAGTGTTCAAGGCCAGGTTGGACAGAGCCTTGGGTGACATAGTCTAGTGAAAGTTGTCCCTGCCCATGGCAGGGAGATTGGAAGTAAGTGATCTTAAGGTCCTTTCTAGCCCTAACCATTGCATGATTCTATGACAGATGTTTTTGCTAAGTCTTTATACAGTGACACTAGCTCTTCCCTCTTTGTGTTAGAAATACCTCTTTTGGTATGTCACAGAACAGCATTTGCCTAATTCACAGCTGTGTCCCATTAGAGGCTCCTAGTCATTTTGGAATAACTATTTACAACTCAGTACTTCTCTCTCTTCCATAATTGTTTCCAAACAGTTTCTAGTTTCTGGGAGAACCATCTGTTATTAGTGCCCAAATGAATAACTTATATTTTTTATCCTATGCAATTTTTCCCATTTGTATTACCCTAGATTTGAAGGTATTCCATTTTCTCCTGTATGATATCCCTATTGCTTTCTGTTAATGTCTTCCTTTTTTTTTTTTTTTGATTTGGCAGATTTCATCAGAAAGTCTCTGTATGTTGTGCCAAGTTATCATGAAAATACTAACCAAGATTGATTCTGTGCCTTATTCCTGAAAGTAATTTCTTTTCAGGCATTTTTCAACATTCGGTTATTACTCTTGACTTCTTGATTTTGAGATACAAGTTCTTTTGCTTCTCCATACTTTGCTTATTATTTTGTAAGGTACCTACTTATTCTAAATATGTCTTTAAAGATGGAGAGACATCTATTATATCTCAACTCTTTTCTACACACTTTTCTTCTCTGCTTTTGGGACACAGATATCTGCTATATGTTGCACCATTGACAGGATACAATCGAGGTCCCTGGAACCTGATGGTCCCAGTGATTCTCAGTCCCACAATTTACTGAAATGTGCCCCTCTGAAATAAGGAATTTTGTCTTGTATGTATTGTTTTTAGTCATCTGTTTAATTTACAGTCTACTCATGCTCATGCCATCCAAGCTTTTTTTCTATGACCAGGCATTTTATAATACTGTTATTAACCATGTTAAAATTGTTAATAATTTATAGTTGCTTGACTGTCTAATGAAAAAAGAGTGTTGATCCACATTTTCAAGAATACCAATGTCCTATGAATAATGGTTTTATTCTCCAGTCCTTACACCAAATGTCTTCCAGACTAGCATAATTCTGGTTAGGAATATAAATCCCTTGTTGAATTCAGGGCTAACTGAATCTAAATGTCTATTATATACTGCTAGTACTATCACAATAGATATCTATCTATTGCCATCCTTCTCCAACTTATTTTGATTAAAAAAAATATAAAATTAGTAATATGCATTAGCTCAGTATTTCTGTATTTGTGTTCTAATGATATTACTATTCTTCTAATCTTATGCTATCTTGCTAAATCCAAACTTCACATCTGCACCCACAGTTTCAGTCCCCCAATGTTTTCGTACAACACTTAACATTTGCATAAGAAATTTCCCACTGTCCTTACTGGCATTTTATGCATGTACAGACAGTTCTGTCTCCCACTAATCTTCCACTTTCTAGACTAAACAAACCATTTCAACCTCTCTTCATGGGTTGGGTTTTTCAACCCACTTATACTTGGTGCTTGCTTTTGGCCTCTTTCCAGTCAGTCTACAGTTTTCTTCAACTATGGCAGCCCAAACAACACAATTACCCAGCTGAGGTTTCTCTCCTGACACTGAAAATGGCATTGCTACTTCCTGTAGCCCACATATATTGCACTTCTGTTAATACGTCCCAGAATGATGTTAGTTTGATTTGCATCAACATTGTAACTTAAACCCCTACTCACTTTTTATTCCAGTACTCTTAATTTTGTGCAAACAGCTTCAGACTTTCACGTTCTACTTTACACTGCGCTACTCTATTAATTGCAGTTCAATCCAAAAATTTATCAAAATAATTTTAAATACCATCCTAACCCATGAAGTACTCAGGGTCCCTCTAATTTGGCTCTATATGTAGGCTATATGCATATTCTCATATTCTGTATTTTATAACGATAATTCCCTAGTTAGACTGTCTATGAGATGTCCACATTCAAAGGTTATTTGAAGTGTTCTGAATTTGTCTGATAGACAATACAGGATGTGTGAACAATCATATGTTGATTCACATATATTATCCCAGGATCTGGGTTGATTTTGATTACATTACTCCTTATTCTTCCCCACTGGGACTTTGGACTATCTTTGGACTGAGTTCTGAGTCCGTTTTAGAAGATTGCATTTATACAAATTGTGCTGTTCACATCATTCAGTGTGCTCACAATAGTATGTACTGCTCAAACCAGGAAGAGACAAAGAATTGGACTTTCTATGTTCACTCTATTCACCACCTGCTTAACAAAGGTTCTGTGCCATGTGATGAATTTTATTTTGTTGGCACTTTGCCAGTATTTCTATGTCTTTCTACATGGTATTAGACTGATCAATTGACGTTCAAACTATAGCCATACTATATCCAATAGCCTCTTATCTGAGGAAGCAAGAATTACTTTGAAGACGGCTGTGAAATTTCTGTGCGTTTTAACAATATTTGAACCTTCTCCTGAAGGAGATCTTTGGCCAACTGTTCTGTGGTTTTCCAGCTCTCTCTTCTTAGGAATGCCTTCTTATCTTTACATTCATCTTGGCTTTTTAAGTTGCACAAAATCCTCTTAAAACGCTTATGCTGCCCTTATTCCTATATTGATAGCTTTGAGCTGAGGTCACCAAAAGTATAGTCTTTCTGTGGTAAATTTACCATGAACCACAGTACTACTGTTAGACCAGGATGTTCAGTGGTAAATTTACCACAGGAAAATTATATGTTTTTGTAACCTTACTCTATGTATCTGTCCATGTCACCTTTGCTTTTCATATTCAAATTCCTTTCAACAATGTTCTCAGAGATTATTAGTTATTTTTGCTATGTGTTTCTATATAATTCTGCAGGGCTCCCCACTCAGTTTTATTTGCACTTTTATCCCATCTCACACCTTTAGCTGCTTCCACCCCTTATTCATTTTCATCAGTGAACTTTTCTTTCTTAGGTCACCCATCTAAATTAAATTTACTTCATGAAGAAGAAGTGTCCTAAAGTCTCAATCTGGGAGACCTTGCAAGGCAAGCTGTCATTGTGCGTTATGCAAGATTTTGTCTGAGGTTTGTGTCTTCTCCAGACTGTGGCAAACAAATTCAATAACAGGGTCATTAGTGAATTTGTTGTTAGCTCTTACTTTGACTTTATTACAGCTTCATTTTCTTCAGGTTTTTTAATAAAAAGCCCAGCTCCTGATAATTGCATCTCTCAGTGTTTTCAAAACAAGAAAATAATTCTTCTGGAAGTATCCACTGAATCAGGTACCATGAGGAGAATTATGAAAGTTTGGTGCACTTTTATGGTTTCAGTACATTTTTCACCTGTTTCTACCCAATTTATCCTCATTGCTGATATGGCCATTATTCTTATACTTTTGCCATTCTGATATGTAGAATGGTAATTTTACATTAGAAAGTTTGTTGTCACTTATGTAGTATTCTACTACAACATTGCATTTTGTTTTGCCAGGTCTTCAATTGTATATAATACATTATTTTCTTTGTTCACTGCACTGTATAGAGGATTATGTTTTCCCGCTTGTCAGAATACTCTAATGAACTACAGATTTCGATGTCAAGGAGAAGAATCATGTGAAGGCAGTCTGCTGAACTGGCTTGTGGCTGCCAGTAATGTAGAGGTGGGAGGAGGAGAGGGACAAACTATAGGCCACTTAGCTGTTTTCAGGAAACCCTCACAAAGTACTTTTCTTCCAAGTGAATGCCTCTGGAGGTTGTGTGGTTAGGTATTGTTAGTTCTATATTTTCTGTCTCTTTGTATTAGTGTGCAGTTTAAAACCTTCCTGTATCTATAGCCAGCTTTGCTGAATGGAAATTCCCTACTAGCAGCTTTTGACATTGCTTATTGTTACCACTGAAGCTTAAATTAAGACCATCTGTGTACCCTGTCCCCCTGTATCCTCCTTTTTCAATCCCACACCTTTCTCTTTGTTGTCCTTCTGCTCTGACACTGAAGGGCTTGACATTTTAACCATTATTTCACATCTCTTTCTCCTTGTAGATGAGGAGTCTTCCGTTCCAAACATAGCGAATACCAATCTCAAGAACAGAGAAATACTGCAACACCTCTAGTCTGCCACAAACACAGCACAGTGAGAAATGTCCATAAATATGGCCACCTGGGTTGCGGAAGGTTTTTGCTCACATGGAAGCTTTCTCCCATTTTTAAGGATTTTCAGCATGCCCCCTCTGTACCCCAGACTAGGGAAAGCTGAGGAGTGGAAACATGTTTGCTCTACCGGCACTGCTGCCCTGCCTTGGCTGCCAGATGGCTATGTTGCAGTGCAGATACAGTGCAAATTCAGAGCACCCTGTGGTTTCTCTGCTCTCAGGGGATAAAGGTCACTGGGCCCTATGCTGAGGAAAAGAACAATCCGTAATACCATCTTCAGCTTTTCTTATGCAGGGGGAACTTGCCAGCAGTTGCCTGGTTGCAGGACGGGCACTTCACAGGGTGTGTTTCTGATGGCAAACCAGTATAAATTAACAGCAACTCTACTGACGCCTCTGTAGTTACGCTGGTGAGACTCAGCCAGCTCAGGGAGAAGCTCATTGGTCTTTTCCTAACCCTAGTACTTCAGCCTCAGACACCCGCTGAGACAGATCTCTTGCAGACTCGAGAGTGACCCAGCTTGGCTTGACTTTTTGGTACTCTTGGAAAGAGAATGTGTTGTTGTGCTGCAGGATACTTTATCTTGTGGTCCTCAGTGCGCTGCTGCCTCTGGTACAGCTAGGGGACATGGTGTTTCTAAACTACTTATCTTTCAACAGCCTTAGTGGGTGCTGGAAATAGCCACCAAATGACAAAGGCAGTCATGGCGGCGTGCCTCTATAGTTATCACATGTGCCTCCTTCTCCTACCCTCTCTTTGCTCAAACTAGAAACTGCATGAAATACTGGCCAATTCTCTGAGAATTATATTCACTTGTAGTCTTCTATAATAAGTGCGTGATTTACTGTCTAAATGACTATGGCTATGACTAATATTACTTGGCAGCTTTCCCCTGCTAGTACATTGTCATGAGGACTAATTTGTCCAGATGAGCTGTTTACATGCTTTGAAAAAGAGGTCATTTTTTATTCTGCAGTAGAATAAGGATTTTTAATTTACTACTAGCAGAGAAATGGAAACATTTCTCTTCCAGTGCCTCTTTTCAGGCATAAGAGATCAGGACATATATAGATATGCAAAAAGTGTGGTGCACGTACATTACTCATGTTCTGGCATCCACTTGCAGAGGTACACGTAGTCTGTTCTGAGAAGAGGTCTAGTAATTATCCCGTACTTATCTACAGGTTTTGCCTAAGACAAATTCCTACTATGCCTAGTGGGAGTTCTGCAATTGATTTCCTTGGAAATTCGATTTGGCTTGAATAATTACATTGTCAACAGCATGTTGACAGTCAATTATTTCAGGTAAAGGCATTTTTTTTGATGATCTGGTTGTACTGATGAGTTTGTCTATCAATACTGCTGTACCCTATACAAGCCACAAAAGGGGCTTTGGCTTATGAAGTGACACAAATGAAACCAGAGAAGTAGGTTACAGCTCTCCTAAAAAACTAAGCAGCACGAGGGAGCACTCCTGAGCATCAGAACTCGGCTGTATACAGTAAAATTTTAAAGCTCCTCTCTGGCATGGGTTTGTCTTGTGTCAATTAACACTTTCCCTACAAGTTCCTGTGTGTAGCTCAGGAGCTAGCATGAGCTGCAGACCATTTCTCATAAGTGGTCTGCATACTATGACCATGCTGTTTTAGAAAATAAGAGTTTAGGTTAATTAGTTAGTAGGGATACAGGCTGTCCTGTGATAGTTATCCTTGACGCCAGACTCAAGGCTAAAGCACATTCAATTTGCTATTGCTGACATTGTCACAAATATTTAGTGCACTTTCTTTGGAAGAAGCTTCTGGTGGTATTGGAGCACCTTTATTTTTTACTCAAAGCTATTTGCAAACTCTCTTCCTCCTTGTTTTTTGCTGCTATGCAAGGAGTGACAGCTGTACCTTTGCTGGAATGACAATATTTATAAAACAAAGGGATTTCTTAATGGTATGCTTGACAAACGCACATAGAAGAACCTATTTGTCATTTGTTTGCTAACAGTCAAAATTATCTTTAAAGCTTAGTAACATAAATAACCACTACTCTTTCTTTCTAGCTATTTCAAGAAAAGTGCATGAAACAAGGAGAAAACAAGTACAGTTTTGCAGAGAAAGAAATCTGCCTGAAACCAACCAGACTGTGAACAGTGCCTTGCAAATACACTTTTTCTGGCCCAACTGAACAACAAACATGTCACATGGAGAAACACCCACTAAATTTAATGTAGTTTTTGGAAGTCTCTCTGAATCCTTCCACTGTAGGCAGCCCTCAGAAAAAAAACAGGGTGCTGGGCAGAAAGCACAGAGATCCCTTAAGAAAGATGCTGGTCTTGAGGCATTGCTGCCTTCCCTGACCCCTTCCTCTGCGCTGGCTGTGTGCTTGAGGTGCCCAGCATCAATGAAGAGGTTTGTTCCTAGAGATCCTGACATTTGAGCACGCTTTCACCTCCCAAGTCATTACAGAGGCTGCCACGCTTGCTCAGCCAAACACAAATGGATAATCGCCTACACATTTTTTTTTTTTTACAATGTTTTTAAGACATACAAGTATTTTGCTTTCCTCTTAGGAAACAGGGTACTGAAATAATTGCATTGTTGCTGTGGAGCAAACATGCGGACTTGTAATTTTTGAAAACTTTGCACTCCAAATCAACCTATTAAAAAAAAATCAGTGCAGTTTCGCATGGCAGAATATTATTTTTAATTCCTTCTTTTTAGTTGCCTTTTTTTTTAATCCCTAAGGGTTTGCATTTCTTCACTTGAGAAGAACTCTTTAATTGATTGTTTATTCTTTAAACAAAAGTTGATATTTTTACATTATCATATGACTTTCAAAAGCAGAGTTTTAAGAAAGAGACAAATTTCTGGACAAATTATTACAACTGGCAAGGCAATGCAGAAAGATGCCCAAACTTCTCAAGCTATTTCCAAGGTACTACTAATTCTATTATGATACAGTAGTATGTATGACAGTGTATACCATGTAGTACGTACTATATTCTACTAGGATTTCAATTACACTATTACCTAGATCTGCTAGAATGGCTTTAAACTTTGTTGCAGTATCACTGAACCTTTTTTTTTTTGTTACAGAGTTGTGTTTCTTTTTCGTTACAGAAATTATTACTAGTTGAAATTAAATGAGAGAAATGCCTCCTGAAACACTTCTGATATAGTCCTACCTGCACCAGCTCACTGAATTATTACATGTGTAATAAATGTGACATGAGATATCTCACTCCAAACCAGAATGGTCTGTGTTTTTGGCACTGTTGTAATACATTTGCACTGAAGGTGTGAACTTGAGTGGCAGGATGTTTAAATTTTTCAATAGAGCAGACTTTAGTGTGGGCAAGGTCTGTCTAATTATATGGCTGGGCCTCCACAGCCACCATTTGTCTGATGGAAGACCAAGTTCCAAACACATGGTCTTTGAAACAGCCATTGTAGAGCAATTATTTCACATGAAACATGCCTGAGAATCTGGTTTCAAATGGCAGCCAGGGGTTTTTATGTGGTCCTGCTCTGTGTTTCAGGCTAGTGTGCACAAACTGCCTCTTCCCTGCAACAAGTTTCAGTGCCTGGTCTTCCCCTTGATGTATTTTTAAAAATTAAATTCAACACAGGGCCCTATTCAGCCGAAAACAGCTCCTGCAGCTGGTACTGGCTGAGCAATGTGGATCTCTTGTGCCCTGACGATATTAATGCAATTCTTAAAGCAAAAATCCCTCCTTTCCATCAGCCACAGAGGAGACGATTAGACAAAACAATAATCCCACCTAGCAGAGCTGTTGTTCTGCTCTCTATCATAGAAGAGAAAGTTGTGCCTGACCATGGTGTCTATTTCTCCTGGGTCTAATGGGGCAGCAGAGAGCACTGGCTGAAAATGATTTTTCTTGGCCAAGCCTGAGTAGGAGAAATGGTGGTAGATCTATTCCATGCTCTGGTATTTCAACTACCCCATCTGGGCCTAGAATATGGAGAAGTATGTGGATAGAAGAAGCAATTTATAAGGCTCCATAGCAGAAATCTGTCAAGAAGAACGTTATTTCCTCTGATTTCTGGGAGTAACTTAGGGGGAGAAAGAGAAGGGAATTGTGATATGCCTCCATCTTAGTCCAAGTGGGGTTTGTGAGGTTTTAATTTCCCCCTTTCTCAAGAATTATTCTGCATATTTGTGACAGAAAAGTGGAGGTGGGACTTAATCCTGGAATTACATTAATGAGGTTTACAAAATACAGAGTCAGGAAAAGATTAAGGTATGAGAGGAACTCTGAAGGTTGTGATGTGAAGGGGATTCCCTATTGTCTTTCTGTCTGAGAGAAAGCTTATTCCCATAACTCTGATCCAGACCAATGCATAGCCTGTAGAAGCTTGCATGAGTTTCAGAGGTTTCCTGCTGGAAGCAGCCTGCACTGGCGTATGCCTAGTAAAAATGAAGAACAGGTTTTAGAGTAGATACATTTAGTCTCATAGGGCAAAATAACAAGGGACCTAGCTCAATTTCAGACTGATTGGGGTCAAAGAAGAACAAAACTAATGTTGAAACAATAACAGTTGCAGAGACCAAAATATACGTCTGCTTAAGAAAAACAAAAGTTGAGCCTATTATACAAGAACCATCTGTGTGAGGTCACAGTCAAAGGAAACAGATTATTTGTTCTAGCTGTCCTTGCCCATTTACATGTGGCAGTACAGAGCTTTATATTTACAATATAACGTGTGGCTGTTCAGAGCTTTCAAATTTCTTTGTTGACACATTTTTTAAAACGAGTGAACTTAGACCAAAAGGTAAGGATGCAAATATTTAGTCACTGTAGGAAAATATTACTGGATTTTCATGCAAGCTCTATTTCTGCGTATTGGTTGTGCAGGTGTTTTGAACATTGACACCCAAACTTGCTATGGCAAGTGAGCAAGTAAAACCATATTCATATAGTTTCATCTGGGAAGTTTTCTGCAGTGAAGGTTGAGAATAACTTCGTAAATTTGGCTGTATTTTATACCACTTACTACCAATTACATAGTACAGTGTTTAATGCCACATTAAACCTGCTTGGGTTTTTTTCTAATGATGGCCTGAGCAATTTTAGCAATTAGACTTTTTTTTTTTTTTTTTTTTTCCATCGAAGACATACAGTTCAACAGGAAATGTGTTTGCTTCCTTGTCTTCCTTAATCTCCAGAGAAGCAGGGCCTCAACCCTTCAGCTCATTATTCCACAACCATAGCTGATAAATATGTTTTAACTTGTATTTACGTTATTTTATTCCTAATGGCCTTTGGTAAGAGCATTAGAGCTGCTGATTTCTGCAGCCCTGGTTTAGTGAAAGAATTTAAGCATGAGTTCAACATGAAGCATACATGTGCTCTCATTGCAATAACTGATAACTTTGTTCAGGGCAACAGAGCTGAGCCTTTTTAAAGCATGCCTTACTCTCCAACAGAGATGTTAGATCCTTGATCTGTGCCCACTGGCAAAGTGCTGGGTTTTAGTTGGCATTCCTCTCATCACTTTTCCTAATTTCATGGCCAAGATAATTGATTTTGAAGCATTTCAGACACCTCAATAGCCAACTCAGCTCAAGCAACTGCCTGGTGAAACCATGGCCATGGCTCACCTGAACTGCCCAGTGCAGAGCTGTTTTGAGGTCTTTATCCACCAGAGTGAGGTCTGCTCCCCTGTGCAGCAGAGTCTGGGTGTGCTGGGGCCTGTTGTGGAAAGCAGCCCAGTGGAGTGAAGTCATTCCCTGAAAACCACAAACCCAAAAGAGGAAATTATTGTCACACACGAGGACACTCAAGTCTCTCCTCAAGTCTCCAGATAAGCTAGACAGTTCTGAAACTGTTCAGGACTGGCAGACTCTTCTCTCTTGCTCTTGATTTGGAATAATTAGTAACAGCTGAATTAGTGGAGTCACAAGGAGGAATCAAGCAATTAGCTTTTTGAAGTTAATACAGAACATGGATACAAATGCAAATGTGCTTTTTGTACATGACTATAGCCTATTCTAAATAATGGATGGTCAGGACCATGATAGCTGGGGGGTAGTTCTTACTGCTCAGTTTGTATCCTGTCAGAAAAGCCAATTTTAGACTGGTGTTTGACATGATGCAGTGGGATGTTTGGTTTAGGTATTATATTGGATCCAAAAAAAATATTATGAGCTAGTAATCTGTCAACAAAAAGGTCACAATATAAACTTTTAATATTTATTGTTTAGGGGGAAAACAAAGCAGGTATTGACCTGCATTTTCATCCCATCTTAGCTGTGTTCAGTCAGTCTTGGTAGATCAGAGAATTCATGGCATGTATTTGCACTGTTACACACATGCATACATTCTACATCCATAATATTAAAGATTCTTTTTATAAAGTTTCTTTTAAAATGTGTTTCTTAAAAACTGCTGCTGTTGTTCAGGTGTGGTAGCATATCACTTTGGACAGGATAGTTCTTTACTATCTCTTATCAGGAAAAATGCATTTCAAGGGTCTTTTCTGGTTTCAAAAATTATAAAAAGCAAAAAACGTGGAGTGGAACATTAAATTCAAACTTGACAATAGGACCCCATAAAGACAATTGGCAACAATGTACAAGCTATAAGATGCTGGTGCAGGCAGTTTATTTGTGCTTTAATATTGGAAGTTCTTAGAAGTGATTTTCTAACTAAAAGCTTGAATGTCCTAACAGTAATTTCTCTTGCTTATCAGGTATTGTAGAGAGCTTTTCAAGTTCCAGATGTCTTAAGTATAGGTAATGACAAAATAGAGCAGTTGAACAAGAGCAGTTTTGGTTTTAGTTAGGGCTTTAGTGTGGGGGATAGCTTTTGTGAAACCAAAAATGTGGGTAAAATCCTACCCCAACTGAAATTAATGGGAGACCTGCCACTGACATCAGTAGACCAAGATTTTGACGGAAGAGACTTAGTACTGTTGATGGACACTTATTATCTGAGTGCTGTGAAATGAGGCTTCACTGAAGTTACTTCCAGCTTGTCTTGGAGAGCAGAAAAAATCACTGGAAAGAGAAGAAGCTACAGTGTATCAAGCCAGCTTTCTGCTATCCCCTCTCAATCTATTGACATGGACAAAATACCCTTAAAAAATCAACTTTCTCTCTCTTTCTACTGTGGTAACCCTCAGTCAGCTGTAACATAGGAGTGTGAGAACTGTGGGTAGGGACCAAAGTTCTCTCTAGTCCAGGGGTGCAGCTGAGAGAGGTCAGTAGCAGATGCTTATGGAGAAATTGTAAGAAACAAGGCTTGACAAACAGGCACCTAAAATTTGGTAATCAGACTAAAGACTTCCTATGAAATCCAGACCTCCACAGGCTAATGGTGCAAAGAGTAATAATTATTTTTATTTTTTTTAAAACTGCTGCTGGATAATTTCTGTAGGTACCCCCATCATTTTAGATGTAAAAAAGAAAGAAACAGTTAAGAATAATTACCTTTCAATCTTGTCCATGAAGTATATTATGCCATGGATTTATATAATCCCTCTGGCATAGCTGCCATTGTGAAAATCCTATTCTTTTCATTTGTTCTAGTTGTTAGCCTGCCCATGAAAGGAAGCTACTGTACAACTACTGCCATCTTTCTAGTCTTTTTCTGTTCATTTTTATTTTCCTATATTCTTTTTCAGATTACACCTCCAGTTGACATTCAAGCATAATGCTGCTTCCTGTTTTGTTCTCTCTTTCTTGTCTACTAATTCGTGCATTCTATGTGTCCTTTTGGGGCACCCACCTGGGCAAAGAGCATTGAGCTAGTTGTAGCAGCAGCTCACATGTGTGGTCCTGCTGCAGTGGGCAACTGCTGTCTAGCCTGCACCCATCCATCTGTGCATGGTGATACCACCCTTGAGTGGCATCTGTAGATAGGTTACTGTTGGTGAGACGAAGCATGAGAGTGATTTCAGAGCTGTCAAAGCTGAAGATCTAGCAGAATATTATATTAAAGGTGAGACAGCCAAACAAACATTTGTAAAAAATAGGGGGCATAAAAGGAGAAAACCCAAGAAATGGCTGTGGGGAATAAAGTGTGGCACTTGTTTTGCCCAGATTTGAGGCTTATTCAGGGAATGTTTTTTCACATTTTCATCTCACAGGCCTCATAAGTAAACCCACAGAAAGCCACAGTTGTGGAAACTATGAAACTTCCAGATGTATTTCTTATTGTTTATGCATTCATGCATTTATCGGGGTGTTTTTCTCAAGTCTGAGATGGGAAAACTGAACTATTTTATGCCAAAAGAACAATTCTGTTAGCTGAAATAGTTTATCAGGATCCATATTTCCAGAAAACATGAATGTTCAGGTCTTAGTACTCACACTTGAACAAATATCTTCTCAGTGCCAAATGACAGTGAGATGGACTAAAATTTTCAGATTGTATGTAGCCATGTATTGCAGCAAAAGATTGCAGCTTGAAATTATGATCCACAGTTCCATGCAATTCATTAGCAACATAATTCTATATCAAGACAAAGCATACGTCTGTTTTAGGTTGTGAGCAGCATCAGCAAACCATCCACTGCATAAGGAAGGTTTATGGGAAGGGGATCAATTAACAACTCTGTGGCAGTTCTGGCACAGTGGGGAAGAGGTACGTTCTTGAGCAATTGTTAGAGTGAAGAAAAACATATGAAAAGACATCCAGGGTCTCTTGTTTTGGCTTCTCCATTTAGAGAAGAAAACATTTGGGAAGTTAACATTCCTCTATGAATACTATATATATCTATATATGCCGGGCACAGTTCTTAAAGGACCAGAACATGGTATAATTTTTTATATTATGACTGTTCTGTGTAATGCCAGCTTGCCAATATTTTTGCTAGTAACAGTAATTTAATGAGGATGACTGGTAAAGGTGAGGGTTTAGTCCAGTGTCTAACTTCAGAAAAATCAAAAGCAATTAACATCTTGGCAAGTTGAGTTAAGGGGCTGATTCAATGTACCTCGTAGTTGGCAGTGTATGGAGAAGGTATATTAACCTAATGGTGAATCATATGTAGTAGGAAAAATGACATAATGCTTTGCAGAGTTCAGCAAAAGCATTCTAGAAATTTTTGACTAGTGCAGTTTCATTGTAAAATTGATACTACAGTGGACTTTTCCTGAGCAGCATGAATTGTATGCCCCCAGAGCCTGAGACTGTGACTTGTAGCACAAAGCTCACGCACCTCATTGTCCTGATGATTAATTTCATGAAGATTTGACTTTTGCAGAAGCACGTTCAGAAGCCTGTGGAAGCAATGACATTATCAGTGTGCTGTTTTCCCAACTAAACCTGAAAAAAGACCTTTTTTTTTGAGAAACGAAACATGCAATTTCAAGAAAAATCAGTATTAGTGATAGGCATAGGTCAGATTCTTGGGTCTGTGCTTTGTCATATTAGAAAAGACAATAGGACTTTATGGCTTACTGTAACAACAGAAGTTGAATGCTGGGAATTAAAAGCAGATCCCCTAGGAAGAATTCTTGCACCGATTGCCAGGCTGGAATCAAAGTGTGTAATACTATACATGTGTGCAATTTTTGGTAGCTTAGGAATTCATTATCATACTATTTTATGAAGTTTTAAACAAAGATAAATGCTAATGATCAGTTTCTGAGAGGATTTTTTGCTCTCCTTAACTTTGGGACTAACGTGATCCTGTGTACAAGTTTGTGTGCGTGTATATGCATACTATATATTTACACACACAAACCAATAGTATTTTACAAGGACTTGCAGTTTGTCTGCTGGGATAGGACATCGTTATGGTATAAAATATAGCAGTGAATTGAGTCACATTTTATGGAATAATCGATCACAAACACTCCCCTCTAGTGGAGGGAGCAGTTACAACAAAAGAGTTTCATGAAAAATTACCCAAGTGCAATAATACTTTTAACACTCCATGGATTTTGTTTTTCTTTCCCTCTCATCCCTGCGAAGATGTTCTAAAATCACTATAGGTTTGGTGAAGGTGGTTTTGTTTTATAGTAGGATGCTAAGTGTTTGGATCATGGTAAAGGACCATCCTGTCACAGGCTTTAACAGAACCAAATAGCATAGATCCTAACTTGGATGTACAGCTCTTATGATTCTGGCAAATGGGAAGACAGATCCTCAGTGGATTCCTAGGTAAGATCATACTCAAATCAGTGTTTAATCTGGAGGTGTAAATTTGCTAGAAACCTTGAAAATGTGAGCATGTTTAAAGACATGCTCTTTTGCAAGGAAATTAAAAGATGATGAAGTGTCAAGAATGAAACTCTGATAAATGTACAGACAATGCACAGATAAATGTGTACAATCATGCATTATTAACATGCATAAGAGGCGGAATAAAAACCTTTTGCTGCTTTTCATCAGGACAATCTTCAACATCTTCCAGTATGTTTTCTGTGTAGAGCTGTGCTCAGGTGTGTGGATCAGATCAAGCCAAGCATGTTTTTTCCTCCCCAGTAATAACAACTAGATAATTTAATTTATTCAAAATAAAGACATTTGTGGTTGCTTAGGGGTGATTTGAGCAATTCTGCAGGTGAAAGTCTTAGTGATTAGTAACACCGTCTTCAGGTGCCAGAAGTCCAAATTGAATTTTTTCCTAACAAGAATATTCCTAAAGGGTGAAGACTGGTCAGATGCCAGTGCTTTGCTAGAACTTCAAATTCATGTGTATATGGATACAAATACTTGTAGAAAAGAGGTTTTACACATCCTTTTCTGAATCATACGGCTAATGGCATAATGGAGTCATACTATAGGAACTCTGAAAAGGATGGTATTTTAGAATTGCTGTGATTAGCTTGGCAAAAATTTGTAAAAAGGAAGAGACATTTTGTGGTCATTTGGCACAATGACTCAGTCTCAGAAATACAGTCTTGGTGAAAAAACAGGCCTTGGTAGAAAAGAACTAGTGAGCAGTAAAGAAGTTGGATAACCATAATATGCTTGTAAAACCCATTTATCACTCAGTTTTATAATCTGATGTATGGCTCTGTTTAACCCCAGGTATCATCAATAAAACCAGTGATGTGAAGGAAATCTCATTCTCTGAGGGTAAAATGTCTATCAACAACAAACTTTGGGTCACTTAAATCTTTAGAGATTATGGCAACATAAGAGCTACCACTAAAATATGTAGATATTCCACCATGCAGCTGAAATTTCTGCGATATCTGCTTTAAAAGACATAGACCAGGAAAGGATTCTCTGTTTACCTTTCCTCTTAGGCTCTGTAGAACATGCTGAAGTGGGTAAGTCAATTACCAATACAATACATAAAATGGCTGATCAAGCTTTCAAACTTGGCTGAAAAAGCATTTCACAGCTGGCCACTGCATGTACCCTTTGACAGCAACTTTGGTTTCAAGAGAGTGACAATGACTGTGGTGGAAAAGCCTCTCGCTCAGTGCTCCAAGCATGTCTTCTGGGTCTGGTGCAAGCTGAGTGAGAAGACACATGAAAAGGAATCATGGAACTGATAAATTCCTATGCAGAGTAAAGGTCTGCCTGTACCCATGGAGAATGAGAAAATCATTCAAGAGAGCCCTATGTGCAGCTGTTAAATTATTGTTAAATTACTGTAATTTACTGTTCCCTTTCAAATAGCAGCCTGTACAGTATTTTACAAACATTGTCTTTTTTCTGTGTAGGCTTGGTTTAATGATAGCGACCCATACTTTTGCTATTCTCTCCAAATGATGCATGAAAAGCAATGATACTGTGAAAAATTGATAAAGCTGTTAAAAAAGACTTGATAGCAAGATCAGCAGAGATCTGAGCTGGTCTGATGTGGTGACAGCAGCAAAACTGTAGTCTCATTGATTACGTCATATGAAAATTTAGTGTATACTGAATATTATACCAGTCTCTAATGCCATCTTATACCTCCAAAAATTATTTACTTATGAAAGCTTTTTCAAAGTGAATTTATTCAAATGTACAAATCAATTTTTTTTTTTGACCTTCCGATCATCACAGGCTGGAGTGAGACAAAGAAGTTCCTAAGGCTTCTTGTGAAGACACTCTGTAGTTGTTATTCTACCTTCAGCAAAAGTAGCTTAAAATGAGCCAGTCCACGAAACCTAGCACCCACTTTACAGCCAGGGATCTCACAGAGGTTATCACACAGAGAACTTTCCTCTACATTTGCCACACTACTCAGATAAGTCCAGAGAAGGAGTTATATCTTGTGGGGAGATGGCAAAAGGGAAACCCAGGGTTGCAACCTCTGTTATATTTTTTCCCCCCCCTCCTGCTACTGTGATCTTGAACCAGGCTCCTCACCTTGACCATATATCTCTGCTACATAAATAGTGTATGGTGCTTTTCTTACTCTGGCCACTAAATGAGAGAGCAAGTCACAAGTGTAACAACTAACCTTCCTGACTGGGGCTCCCCTTTAGGCTGGGTAGCTTGTGTTGGTGGCTACCTGTTGAAATTCAACCAGCAAATGCTGTTGGAGCCTGGGACATACCTCACGTCAGGCTCTGCAGTAGCAGCGTGCAGTGGCAACCTCCCATTTTTGTCAGGTATGTTCTGCTTAGCACCATTTCTGATCAGGCTGATACAGCCTTCCAGCCAGCCCTAAAAAAGAAATCACAGCATGTCAAAGAGGAAGGTGAAATGCATCAAGCCAGATCTTTGTTTAGTGGTTCTGGCATCCGGGTGTTACTGTAGTTGTTTCTGCCAGCAGAGGAACTGGTCTCAGCACTGAGAGCAGTTTCCCTTTGGAGTACAAATCTCATACTAGCTCAGCCATTCATTTCTGTGATAAGGTGTTTTCTTTACACTGCATTTCGTTTTTAATGCAGCTGTGGTGAATACTGACAGAGTAAACAATGGTAAAAAGCCTGCTAATTGCAGGATCACTAGGAAATGCTAAGCATAATCCTGCATGTGGATTTAATTATGCTAGATTAAACTGGGAACACAAGCACTTAATCTTATTTCCTTGATGAGATTTTAGCAGAGATGGCAAATCAATACTAAAAAGCCTTAGAGTGTGGTTTTATAAACACTGTTGCAGAAGTTTGAACTAGTGACAACGTTAGACTGAAAACAGCACCAAAACAGATGGGATTAATCAGCGCTTGGCCTAAAACCTTCTATTGATCAACTCAGCAAAAAAGCAAGTAAACAGCCTGGTTGCAACGGCATAAATCTTTCAGTGTATACTTAAGTCCCAGGGAAATCAAGCATGAGTTTTGCTTTTTCAATCCTCTGCAGGCAGTTGATAAAGACCATTCCCTCCTGTATGAGCTATGTTGGATTGGCTTTACCAACATATATAGGGAAGAGGTGTGGAATAATGGAATCAGAGCAGCCCTGTTGTAGTTGCTGGTGGAAGTACAAGGCCACAAAATTCTGCATGTGATTGTGACTGTGGAGCTCTGCTGAGTTGAGTTCCCTGCACAGACATCACAGCCAAATGCTCCCTAGACCTCTGATTATATCCATTACAGGAACAGAAATGGAAACTTCAAATCCTGGGTGGTTTAAATCTTTTCCAGTCATTTCTTCTTCTTCTTTTTTTTTTTTTTTTTCCAAAGGATATTTTTTGCCTTCTGGGAAAAGAGGAAGGAAAAAGGGAGCATGACACTAATTATCAGATTTTTTAAAAATATCTGGCAGAGGAAAAGTTTATTCTCAAGAAAGTGGGGCATCCTCCTTGTACTGAATGAGACTGCTTGTTTTGCAATTTTCTACACTTATTTTCTGGCCTAATATTGCATAGCTGAGCAGAAGCATTGTTTTTTGCCCTGAACTTGCGGGAAGAAACTAGGTGTTTCCATAGCAAGGGAAGTAGTTTAATTAGGCTGCAGCAGTATCTGTTTAAATGAACTGGCTGTTATTCAGCCACAAATCATACTATGCACCATAGGTGAATATTCCTTTCTCCTTTCTGTCCAACTAATAATGGCAGCCCTCTGCCCAACTAACTTGTTTCCCATCCTTTCTCTGACTTCTGAATTACCTCCCACAAGGAGTAGAAGACTAAAGACAAGAGGATCATCCTTGAGTACCTCAGAGATCACTGCATCTCTCTTCCCAAACTTCAAAATGAGATGGCTGCTCCATTGCCTCCTGCATGTGGGTTGACTCAGGAGTTGGATTGCTTACAATCTGAGTGTCTGCACTGGTGCCTGCAGCAACTTGAACTTAAGTTCTTAACCTCGCCATCCAAGGTTCATCAATACTCTGGCTCATGTGGTGCACAGTAAAACATGCCTGCCGACAATCAGATTTTGAGATAGAAGTGCTCTCTCTGGAGCATAAATATCTGATGCTGACAGTGGGAGGGGAGAAGTTGATCTTCATATTAAGAAAAAGAGTGGACTTTCCACTGCAACAGGAGCAAGTGGCTTTCTTGAAACCACACAAAAGACCCTGGACCTCTTGAGATCCGCATACCATGCACTAATTTTACAACCTGAAAGAGAAAGGACACTCAGACAGGAGTCCTGATCCTTTTCCAATAATCATCAGCTTGTATTATAGTAAAGTTTACAGTTTCACTCTTGTCTAGAACTAAATATTTTGCACTTATTTTCTTTCTGTAGTATGAACAGAAATCTCATTTGGTCTGTACATTTACTCCCTTTACTCCACCTATCTTTCCATACTTCTCCCCCAAGCTTTGGTACCAGATAAGTTGCCAGACATAAACTGGTACGTCCACAAGCATCTTGAGTATTAATATTGGCTCCCATCTTCAACAGAAGCTTCACTGTATCAACCTGGCGTCCTGACACAGCATGCAGCAAAGGTGTGCAACCTGGGGAAGAAAGTCAAATGTTCTTTTACAATTTTTATTTTGTCAAAGCCATAAGCTAGAGATATTTTCTTATTTGCTAATGTTAGTACTGGCAAAGTAACAAATCCTTTCACTGACAACTGTTCCAAGAGTTGTACTCAGCTTTTTGTAGGCAGGAAGTAACTGCTATGCCAGTTACTGACCACTGATTTTAAAAAGAGCACGACTTCATTAACAAAAGCCTTTCCTCATTAACTCTGCTTCTGGAGGGAAAAGTGTTTTTCTGTTGACAAGCTTCCAATATGAACTGTTGGTTTTGTGTACAGTTTTGGAGGCTGATATTCTTCAGAGTGACTAGTAGCCAGATGGTGCTTGGCTGATTTTCACAAACCCCAGCTTCATCCTATCTCTATGTATTCAAAAGGCTTGTGAAATCAAACCCTGTCCTGTGCAAAGGTGTATGTGTGTGAATTGACACCTCATGTAGACAGCAACTTATTTTAAAGATTGTGTTTGCTCTAGAATATTTTCTTTTGTGTTGTCATGAGAACTTTTTAATATTCTGCAACAATTTCTGTGCTGGAAAAACCTGTGAAATCTACATTCAAACCTAATACTCAAATTTCATCATGAAATATTATGATATCTGTCATTTGCTTCCTCTTCCTTCCATTCTATTAGCTACTGAATAACATCAAGAGATTATCTGGCAGAATGACAAAACAATTTGAAATTAATAAACTGGGAATATATATGAATTTTGAAAGCTGTGAAACTACTACAAACTTCCTGCACAACTAAAGAATAATTATTCTTACTGGATTCAATGAGACTGTTGAGCAAACGTGTACTACCCAAGCTGAGGTTATGCAGACTCTGCCATATATGCAGGATATGAGCCATACATTTATCTTGCAAGACTGATGTTTAGTTACATCTGTACGTGCAACAAAGTAAGCAAGTTTCTCCTGGAGCTGGAATACTTCCATTTGCTGATCAGGCTATCACAGCCCACAGACCTTCATACCTAGTCCCTCTCCTGTTGAGGGTCTGGAGTGGGAGCATTTTAGCTTGGTTAAGTATTTTTCCTACTGACCCAATAGATGTTTTAAAGATAATAGGATGTCTGGCTTAAAGTGTAGGAAAGACTGGTAACTTGGTAAAACCTGGTAAAGATTGAAATAGGCAATATGGACCTTTAAAAGAAACTGCAGTAAAAAATACTTCGAATAAACAAAGTCTTCCTTGGGAGAAGCATCCAGAGATCTGTGGCTATAATTCAATTGGGGAATAGAGGCATGTAAAACCTAAGCAATGGACAGCACTTTGTAATAACATTATCTAATTTCCGGAGCACAAACCAAAAGGAGCACAGTCTCTCAGATAAAAAATATTATTTAAATTATTGCATGCTCTACACTCAACCTGTTGAGTTTGTAATTTGAATAGTTGCATGACAAAATCATTCAAACTGTGTCTGTACACATACTCCACAAGTACAAAAGAGTGAAATTCCCTACTCTGGCATTGTGCTGCAGACTATGTAGCATTTGGCTTTGATAAAAAAATATTTCTGTTCCTTCCATGAAATGATGATGAAATGAATCAGCATCTCCCTAAAGAAGATAAAATAGATTCATGATAAAGTACTGTCCCATTATAGCACAATGTATTTGTATCCATATAAAAAAATATCTTACAATTAAAGGGGAAAGAAGTATCCAAACTAAGCATTTTCAGTGTTTGTTCCAAAGAATAACCCAAATTTCCCATATTCTGCTACTAAATATATTTTGCTGAACAGAAAAATCAGGATAAAAAAAAAATGGAAAATTTCATTGCAAACTGAAGCAACTAATCCCATGAGAACAAGCTCAGCCTTCATTTACCCTCACTGTCACAGGACTCCAGGATGGAAGGATCTTCTCGAATCACTGCAGTTAGTGTGCTCACATCGCCACTAGCTGCTGCTTGGTAAACCAGAGACAAGTCCCCCTCTTCTGCTGCATCACCTGCAGGGGAGGAGTATGTCCATGAGTAAGCAGAGAGCAAGTACAAATGATTAACAGTGAAAATTTATGACTGAATAACGAAGTGGAACAAAGTGTATCTAAACAGCCCTGTGGTTTTTCTTAGTCATCAAAACTTGTTTTTCATCACAACTTCTTCCAAAAACTGTCAGACATCGACAGTGAGAGGACATAAGAAAACTTCTGGAAGGTTTCCATCTCTCCTAACTATGATGTAACATAACTTGAGAAACAATGAAGGAGTAGCTGAACTAGCTCATAATATCACTGTTATACTTTTATGAGATAGGATGAAATCAGGACACAGTTGATTTCAGTTTCAGTGTAATCCTTGCACCAGTCAGAAGGCTGAGGCTTTTCACTTCCTTTCCCTGCAGTGTCCAGGGGAATTCACTTCTCAGGAGAGTGAATTTCTGGCAGCAATGGTTTGTATTAACAATTTCTACAGAAAAGAATGGTGGAAAATTAGTTGGAACGCAGGAGAGGTTTATTTTGTCTGGCAGTAGTAGTATGAGGTATAATTTAAAGCAGATGCCTTGCAGGACCTGTTCCTAAATACTCCTCAGAATTTTGTTTCTAGAGTAATTAATGTGGTGATTCTGTCTTTTTTTGCTTGTAACTTCCTTCCAGACTGATCGTCCCATGTCCCACATGCCTGCACCTCCTTTGGCCTTAAGTGGATTATAAACCTGTTAACTCCAGGAGTCAAAAGAGTTGACTTTTTTAGTGTAGGGGCAAATCTGACATAATGGTAAAATGCTCTAGCTATGTATTTTGTCCAGCCACAGTCTCATGTTTAATTTTAGAGTTTCTGATCTCTATTAAATCAATAAGAACAGCTGCAGTGAGCTGTGCTCTTCACTGTGGCTGAGGGCCAGGGCTACAGACTGTAGCATTTATCCACCCATTGAACTATCTTTTAAGTGGGAGAAAGCAAAACTAATGCCTAAATCACACTAGAGATCTGATCAAAGGAACGACAGAGCAAGTGACTGATGGCTTATCCTTACTGTCATGTCTTCTGGAGATAGCGTAACCATACAGAAAAATGGGAGAGGGTTTAAAGAGAATTTGAAAAGTTAGTGAAATCTTTTTCATAATAAAATATCGCATTATTATTAATACATTGCTATAAATTATATTTTAAACATTTTCATATATATTTTTGAATGATAAAAGCTTTTAGAGATAACTTTAAAGTATTAGCCACACAATTCACATTGTGATTAGATGTTGTCACAGCTGGACCCGCCTGAGCTCCACACTGGGGTTTACAGCCCTGTGCAATTCCCCACATGTGACCTTCTCCCCAGGATGCGATCATCACTCTCGACTTCAAGACTTGGCTTCCATGGAAACACAATCAGCCCTTACCCTGGGAAAGGTTAGTCTGTCAGAGCCAGAGCTGTTACTGTGGGCTTTGGGAAACTTGAAAGTTGATGTTAAATTTGTCTTCACCAGTGCACAGATTCCCTTTCACCTCTCAACTGAAGAAAATTTGATTCCCTTTGTTTCTTCTAGCTACCTTTTAAATTACATATTTGATAGGGTTTGTAAACTAAAAATGTTAACTTGGTTTTTATTCTACTGGGGAGTCTATCACTGACAGAACTGTTCATTTGGCTCAGAAGTTTTGACCTGTGCACTTGGGAGATCAGGAGAGACTAAGAGTCATCACCTCTCAAGAGCCATCATCAATGACTAGTATACAAAAAAAGAAGTGACTTTACCACAGGCCCATTAATCAGATTTCCTTATCATGCCAGATCTGCAAACTAGTCTCACAATCAGCGAACTCAGCAAAGACATGTTAAAAACAAGCTCAGGTCTGAGCTCTTCCCTTACTCAAAAAGGGGTGTAGTATGGTCTGAGAGGAAGGCAAGGAGACAAGGCAGAGGTTCATCACTGGTGCTGCTCTTGGCCAGTCTCTGGAGGTATACTTGGCAGCTACAAGCATCACCACAAGCTGTTCTCACAGCTGCATGTGGTGCTTGTTACATGGGAATGGTACAGAGAAGAGGCTGCTGGCATTGGGAAAGAAACCATTAGATATACTGAGATACACAGTGGATGAAAGGGACCCTCACCTTGTTTCATGCATTACACATGTAAATTTCTTACTTTTTGCTGTTTAGCCTTGTAAGTGCTGTTAAATCTTCCTGCTGTGAGTCAGGAGGGAGTAATCCACCCACAAAAGGAAACTCTCTGTCGCCCAAGCAGAGCAGGTGCTTACCCAGAGGGCAGGATGGTGGGAAGATGAGGACATGGGCACAAAACTGCATGTGGGTCCCTGACTCCTTCTACCCCTTCTCATCTAACTAAAACCAAAACACCTTCTTCCCTGTGCATTTGCTTGTGCTTGGCTACATCTGCATTTCCCAGAGCAATTATTCTGCTGTATGAGGAGAAGCAAAAATAAATAAATGGATGAATGAATGAAGCTTTCCCCATAGCTGCACTCACAGATCATGGGCCCCACTCCTGTTAAGCTACAGTGGCATGAAGCCACATCCAAGATTCACACTTCCTTATCTGTGAATCCTAGCTGTCAGAGCTAGAAAAGGCAGCGGAACCAGGCTGTCACCCTGCTGGTAAGGGAGACTGAGCCAGGAGGACTTGATGAGCACCTACATTGTGCATCTGACATAAAGCAGACTGACACTAATTCGATTTCTATAAGGTGATATGTTTTCAAGTGGGGTGTCATGAACATGACCTTTGTAGCTCTGCGTAGGAGGCAAGGAGGAAGAGAGATGTGTGGTCTTCTGATGCTTCAGATGGCAGTGCGTAGGAAATGCCAGGATGTCATTTCTCCTGCTTTATCTTCCTTCAGCTTGACCCATCAAGGGATAAGGGGGCACAGGCACAAAGCTTGTAGGCTGTGACTGGGGCATCAGCACCAAGTGGGATAAAGGGATTGTGAATAGCCAAATGCCTGACTCTCCATCCTCAAATATGTTAGCATTACTTCATTTATTGTCTGCAGTTCTGTAAATGACAGTGCATACTGGTGCCATCTCAGATACATTTATATTTTATTTTGGAAAATTGTTGTGCTACTGGTAAAAGGAAGCTGTCAGCTTCAGGAAGGCAGAAGGTCTGACTGAGAGCCCGTGTGTGGAGCAAGGATAGAGAGAAACTGCAGGGTAGCACAACAGTGGCATAGAAAGATCTGGAAGAATCTTAGTCAATAGACCAAATGACATGCAGGTTGTGACAGCTTTTGTAACTACAATCCCCAGAAAGAATCAGTCTTAAAAGCCAATTTATCTGAAATGAAGTGCAGTATTTTGAAAGTCGTGATTCCTTTAAGGCAAAGTAATTCTGGTTAGGAAAGGTTTTATATAAAGATACAATCAGCACGATCACAGGATTCCGAGCAATGAAATCACACTGCTTGTGAAATGAATTCTCCTCAGACTCTCCTGTGATGAATGCATGCTTTATACAATTTGCTGTGTCGGCTGATGTGTTGTTTTACAAAGCTCACATCAGAGGTACAGAAGTGCATATTTTCACCTGCACTGGAATTTGCTGTAGCTTATTGTACATGGTCTTGAAAATGATTGATTTAGATCTTGCTAAAAGAACAGGTTTGGAAAACAGAACGCCAGAAAACAGTATAATTTATGTTCATTGTGAAGGAGAAATACTGGTGTATATTATTTACTCCCCTCTTTCCTATAAGCCTTCTTCTTTCCACTGGTAGCCAAATGCCTTTTGTGATTTCCAACAGCTTGTCAGCAGCACTGCCAACAATACTAGGCAGTTTATTTGAATTCAGCATGTCAGTGTCAAGGGTCAGCAGGGGGTGGGTAAGTGCAATTTTTGAGAATTGTAACTTGCTCTGCTGTTAGTACTGGTAGGTATTACATTAATGAGCTGTACCATAGGAAGTGTTGTAAAGAGTCAGTATGCTTTTCATGCCCGGGATGCTGTTCATCTGATCTGTAACTGGGACAGTTTTCTGATGTGTCGGGAGGGTTGAATTATTTTACTGGACTGACAGATTGATCTGGCTTGTTTGAATGACGATCATTCATTCATTCATGTGTATTCTTCCACTGTTATAAATCATCCCAATGAAAGATACTTCCTTTCTCCTTACTAAAAATTGTGCCTGCTTGAATCAGTAATGTGCTGAGACATTAACATGCTGTTCAGATGAAATCCACCACAGGCTGTATATTTTGAATAGCACTTTCTTTGCATGATAACCAGTGGTTTCACTGTCCCATTACTGCGTGCTGCCTGCTCCTGCTCTCCATCCACCTCCCACACAGCACAGCCGTCAGAGAAGGCAAACAGTAAGTCACAAATCATCTAATGAGCCAGCATCCTTGGTGTGGTGGTGATGATGAATTTATCTGGAGAGGACTCTTTTGCTGAGGAGGTGCTATGAGAGGAGTGTAAGATGGGCCTGTAGATGATGCTGGACAGGAATAAGGATAAGTTAGTATGGAGAGTGGCCTGGCAGGAGAAGAGGCTGCAAAGGTAGTTACAGGCATATGTTGCCTCCTAACTCTCTTACTTCTATCCACACATGGTGGTTAAGGTCAGTGGTCTCCTGCACTGCTTTCTGTCCCTTTATCCATCTAGAGACTTTACTTCTCATTCCCCAGCCCTGGTCACATTCCAGCCTCATTCCCAGCATCAGCGCCACTGACTCCCTGGCAGCCATCCCCCAAGCACTGACTGTGCAGGGTTTCCCCTCTCCCTTCCCAGTCTGAGCACTGCAGGGTCGATGCCTGGCACAGGGCATACTCGTGGTGCATGCAGACAGAGTTTTAGAATGGCTGTTTGGAGCTGCAGCAGCCCAAGTCAGCCCCACACCTCTGTCCTGTTTGGGAAAATAGTCTGTATATGATTCTACACATGACTTTGGGGTGCCTGTCTCTATTCCTTGGAGCACCTGCCTCTACTCCTGCAGTACAGATTCCCCCTTCTCCTGCTGCACTTCCCTTCCTCCTTTATCCTTGCTGGTAGGATTTTTTGCCTTTTGTCACTCAATTTTGCCAGATGGCTTCCCACTGCTCCCTGTCTGCTCAGGGTGGGGTCCTGGCTGAGCTGGTGTGCCCTCAAGACTTGCTTCAGGCTTTGAGCTCTACTGTGGCTGAAAGGCAGCTTTAAGTCCGCTGCTTTACATGGGGTGCCTTTACTTTGGGTACACCAAAGAAGCATAGGCAAGCTCAAATGTACAACCGTAGGCAAGCACCCATGTCAGCTCGGACACTTTGCAGGTATGCACGAGAAACTGTAGCCTATGCAAACGAATTGTTTCTTCAAGCTGACTTAAAGGGAGATTTGTTGGAACACATGTAAACAAGCAATGACAGCCACCTGCTTTGGGAACATAAAAGGACTGCCGCTATGCTCCTCCAAGTAGATTAAGCCGTAAGACACAAAAGCTTGCACTGGCAAACAATGACATGAAATTCAAACATTTAACTTAAAACCAGAAAACAAAGAGACATCCGTATTTCCATAGCAACCTTACCGTGTAGAAAATCTTCATGTTGGGGATTTTAAAAATAATTTAAATTCACAGTTACGGCAATACTTACCTATACAGCACAGATTTCCTGAAGCAAAGCTGATCACTTGACAGCACATAGTACTTTCAATGTATACAGACTAGTAAACTTAGGAAAATATATTTTTTCTTAAATTTTTCCTCAATTTTTAACTCCTCTGTTTGCTAATATTGCATTTTTTATATATATTCCATATACATGAGGACCAATACCTAATATAAATTTATACATACATCTCTTGATGTTAAGCAGAAAAGCAATTTGATGCTCTTACTATTCTGCTGAAAAAATATTATTAAAAAAAAAATACTGTAGCAATAGGCTGAAATACCCATGTCCAAATCTGAATAAAAAAATTCCTTCACATGTAACCAAAATAAATCTCTGTGAGACCTAACCTTTTCCAAAAATTGTTATTAATTCTGTCGAGTAATCCTAGTACCTTTGATGGGAGGCACTGGAGGACCGGAAGGTTTTTAAATTAGTAGCAGGTGACTTACCTCTGTGCTGATCAAACACTGATGAGGTACTGAAATCCATTGTGGTCTATCTCATTATTTATAACCAGACCACACAAATGACATCTCCAGGGTTTTCAGGGAAGAATCCCATATATAACAGTAAATAATGCAACGATAGCTGTCACCAGTCTTCTTGTGAGAGAGCTGAACTTGCTTTACTGCTGAAGATTGCTGTCAAAACAAGGACATTATCACTATCCTAATGGGAATGGTATGTTCTGTTTGCTATGCACCCTCTTCAAATGAGATCCCTGGAAGCTTAACTAAGGTTCTGAAAAACGTCTTAGCTTCAGTGAGTGAAACTGCCTACGAGCGTCTCTGAGAGATGCTGCAGCTATCCATCCTCAGCAGCAGAGCTCTGCCCGTAGAAAACAAGCCTCAGAGGGTGAGTGGAACTGGGCTGTCAGACAGAGCATGTGCAGAGCTGCCAGTGCAGGTTGGATGCAGACATCTTCGCTATGCCAGCCAAGTGGCATGTGCTCCATACACCGACAGCCCTGTGGGCAGGCTGCCTGTACCACTGTGCTGTCAGCATGTGTCTGAGAAAGGCTTGTGAAGCGATGTTTTCAGAGATTACCCATTTCCTGATTAACTCCTGCACAGAGAACACAAATTAACAAGCCCTTTCTACCTTAGTTTAGTACCATCCAATTACAGTTAAAGTACAACGTTTTGTGAAGGAATAATAACAAAGAACACATTACCATGGCTCAAGTGCATAGTGATAGCTCCAACAGCATAGTGCAATAGGTATAATAGTTCACAGTGGATGCTCCAAACCTACTGTTTGCCAAAGCAACAGCAGACCAACATCTCCACGCTATTTTTTTTGGCTGGGCCTC
>JAOEHY010014657.1:0-15698 GCA_025447955.1 Psilopsiagon aurifrons
GGGTTCAAACTTAAACAGGGGAAATTTAGATTGGATATAAGTGAGTGTGAGTGTGAGTGCGGTGACACACTAGAATGGGTTGCCCAAGGAAGTTGTGAATGCTCCATCCCTGGTGGTATGCAAGGCCAGGTTGGACAGAGCCTTGAGTGACATGGTTTAGCGTGAGGTGTCCCTGCCCATGGCAGGGGGGCTGGAAATAGTTGATCCTAGAGGTCCTTTCCAACCCTAACTATTCTATGATTCTATGATTATACTATCTCAGGAAGACCCTTGTTAAACTGCTGGTGGCTCAGTCAGATGGTTTAGCACACAAACAGGAAAGATGCAGCCTTCACTGTACAGAAGAAGTCATCTGAAGATATAAGATGATGTAGGGAAGATTTAGAAAGGCAGAATCTCCTTCAAGAAATAGCAAGAGACACCTACATGAGCAATTGTCTTCAGCAGATGGGCGCTGGAGCTTACAGCCATACTGGCTGGGGCTTACGATTTTTGATAACCAGTATAATCCTGACTTGGCAAAGTGAATGGAATGGATGACTGGAAATGCCTCCTGTGCTTCATCTTGAATACCCACCCCAATCTCCACCTCCAACTAGCCTGATGGGGTGCCAAAGAAATACTCCTTATGAGCTGCACTTCTGCAGGTTTCATAAACCTGCAAGATCTGTGAAAGCAACAAAAGTCTGGGTGCCTACCTATATACATTCTGAGCTACGCAGAATGTTTGCAAAACTAGGGGGTGATTCCCTGCTTAGTAAGATAATTGTGTGCTTTATTACTGATTTGGGCTGAAAAAGACTCACACCCTCACCCTGTACCTTTCTTGAGGTCAAGTTTGCTTCCTATATTGCCAGCACTTCTGCTTTTGGTCCTGAGTGGAACAGACTTTCTTGTGGGTATGTTTGTACTTCCCAGTCATTTGCATGTAATTTTATGCAAACATTTTTATCACAGATCAGTTCACACAACCACAAGCTGTGTTTTTATTTTCTCTGTCAGCTGAAAGCTTCGTCTGCATTGCTTTTCTTTCCCCTCTGCTTGCTCCAGTATGACTACATCAAAGTAATTGCACAGGTGCAAACCCTGACTCTTGATGCTCGGCATTTGTACAGTAAAGTATTCTGCTTTCCATGTAACTGATGTTGGTCTGAGAGAACACCACAGCTTTAGGAGTTTCAGTGAAGCATATGCATTAAGGTAATTGCAGCAGAGCAAAACCTGGGCAGTCACTCAGACCTTTAGGACATTTCTTGCCAGCGGAGAGAAGTAAATTCTTTACTAAACAGGCAGTTCTGGTGGTGGTGGATCATTTCTTCAAAAGATTCGAATCAAAAGATCAAATAATACTACAGAATCTTCCATTTGCCAGTCAATAGTACACATTCAGATAAAGTGCCTCTGTAGAGTCTGTCCCCAGATGGTTGAGAGGTTGAGAGGTAGTGCTGGTGAACTGGAGGAGCAGGAGCAGATTGCACCAGGACCCACTTTAGGACAAGCTTGTGCAGTGTGACTGAAACCCTCTCTTTGCCAAATCAAATAGCAGAAACCCCATGATTTCACAGGTAAAGGCAGGGTGATCCAGAGTGCAGAGCTCAAACCAGATCAGAGTCGTGAAAAACACCAGCAAGCTTCAATTTAAAATTGTTGGGTTGGAGCTGGCACCTTCACAAGAATAATGCTTATTATATGGTATCAGTTTCATCTCATTCTTCTGGTTGATTAAATACTAACTTTTATCTTACAGAACACTGGAAGTTGTTGCTACATCGCATTGTGAATTAATCAATAATTAATTCGCAGTTGGGGAAATATGTATTTCACGTCTGTATGCACAGGGTGCTCATTGCTCAATGTAAAACATGACTGATCATAAGTTAATGCTCAGATTTTTTTCATTCTTTCATTTCTCTTGGTGCCTTTTACCAGTTTCAGATACAAGGAAACAGGAATTAACCCTCCAAAGATGCCAGATTCTGGCGCAATGTGAGGAACTGTGTCCCCAGATGTGCCTTGAAATGTCCAGTTTCAGCCCATTGAATTCTTTCTTCCCCAGCCCAATTTTAAATCCTAGAAACGAGGCGCTCATGCTGGATGTGCTGAGGCAGCTGTCAGTGAGCTGTAAAAGCACAGACTGCACCATGATGCCATCAGGGGCCAGGAACTGCTCATGGAAAAGCTCCATATTTTCACACGCAAAACAGAGTGTAAGGTCTTTGTTAGTACAGCCTGGAGTATTTCACATTATGGCTCCAGGAAGAGCAGCACATTTAACACAGAGCTGTGATCATGGACAATACAGCTACATTCACGCAGCGGTGGATGGCCATAGGAACAGGGACCATGATTAACTCCATCAGTGCTGACTGATACACCATTAGCTCCAGCTAATGCCCCTTTCTTAATGCAAAAAATAAAATCAAAACAAAATCACATGGCATGTCAGGAGCTTCTTCTTTTTTTTTTTTTTTTTTTTTTTTTCCCTACAATTATTCATGCAATTATATTTTTTTCCTGTTTTTCTTTTTTATTTTCTAGGAAATGATCAGAGCCAAGGCATGAGCAGGTGCTGCAGGATCTGAGCTGCACTGTCAGCCTCTTTAATGTGACCTTGAACTACCAATCACAAGTACAGACCAGAATAGGCTGGAGTGTGCTCTACCAAGGAATATTCATAGAAGACTCAGATCAATCTTCAGATTGTATTCACCATCATCCCTTTAACTCACATCTCTGCAAGGAAAACCACACCAGAGAAAGAAACTGCTCCACCTTAGTAAAGCTAATTCCTTTTTAGTCCCCTTTTTAATTGAGAAGTCAGTCGGGGAAAGTTTCTGGAACAAAACTAGGAATCTCTTTGCTCCAGGCGCACATGGGTTAAAGCAGGTTTGCAGTTTTAAAGCTCTGTTTTGCTCATCCTTAATGGAAATTCAGGGACTGAATTTAGAATTGTGTTTGTTGAGAACAAGGAAGAAAGCCTCAGCAAGGAGGCTGGCAAAGGGAAATGGTATGCACAGGAATTAAATGTGGTTGGTGTCACTGCACAGGGCGAGTCTGAACTATGTATGTGCGTGTAAGAATTTGTAGTAGTCTGTGCGCTGGCAAAAGAACTGGCAACCTGCCCTAAAATATCTAATAGGCTCCTCCTGAGGTTTTGAATCCCTCCTCGGTGCTAAGTGACAGAGGAGAACTTGATCCCCATTTTAAAGCACCCCTAAGTGAGGGGTATGTGGGCTATATATGAGGTGGTATTTAGATTTAAAAAAATCAGCTTGGACTTTAATAGAGCTGGGGACCATGTGTAGCATTTGGAACAGGCTCTTCCTACTTCAGAACTAGGGGATGCCTGGAGGTCGGTCAGTGCCAGAATCCAGTTTCAGATGCCTTCTCAGTCCCCAGAAACCATTGCTGCTTGCAGCCTGCATTTCATGGTTCAAACTTACCCAGCTTTTTCTGCAAAAAGAAATTGAGCTGTGCAAGTTCCTCTGAAAGCTGCTCCCTCAATCTCTATATATGCAAGAGAGCTTCAAGTTCCCTCCTAAGGAAGAAGTAAGTCTGGTTGGTGTCACTCAGTGGTATCTTCAGTTCTTGGAGTGACCAGCTGACCAGTCTAGCTTTGGCCATAGCCTTTGCCGATTTAGTTACTGATTTCACAGATTAAAGACTCAACAAGAAGAGCAACTGCAGCATCCTGATCTGTTTGCTGTCTGTCTTTATCGTGGCTCTTCTGTGTTGCTGCCTGATGCTTGCCCATGCCTGCAAGAGCTGAAGAAGACCTCCACAGAGGGTAGACCAACCTACCCACATTCGGTCCACCTAGATTCCCTGAGATGTCCTTTGTGCCACGAGGCTCCTGTGCAGTCTTCATCTCTGCACGGGTTTGCATGAATGGCAGGGCTCTGACCTGCTTAAAATGGAGAGCATTCAATAACTAAAGGCTGAAGACAAGATGGGTAAGAGAAAGAGGAGTCATCTCAAAACAGCATTTCTCATGTCATTCATTCTCGTGGAAAGTCCCTGATTGCCCAGCACCAAGGGTTTTTGTTGCTAGGTCAGTTTTGCACAAGTCTCTAGTGAAAGCCATCGGACTTCTGCAGAATCCCTGTAAGAGGAACAAACCCAGTCACCGAATACAAAACCAGCTATGCTGAGAATTCTCTATCTGCCTCGGATGGCCTCACATGGCACTCACAGAAAAGCATCCATCCTCGTATTTATTGCAACTGTCTAAATGCTTCTTTATATAAAACCCTGGAATAGCTTCAAAAGCCTCTATCTTAGGAAAATAGCATGCATTTAATAGCCTTCCAGGAAAGTATGACATATAAATTGAACAAGATCATTTAGCCAAGCAGCACTTAATTACAGCCAGAAGAGCAGCACCCAAACTCCATGGAGCTCCTCCATGGGGGAGCTCTTCCTCTTAGGATGGAGACTATATAAACCAATGGGACTGTGTAAAGTCAGCAGGTTCCCGTTCAAACAGAGATGCAGTTGAAGGGTCCAACTCTTCATCAGCTGTGCTCAGTTTTCTCTGTACCTCAGCAGACTGGAACTGCACCAAGCAGTGCTGTACTGATGACTGTGCAGAAGCAGTGTGGGACCTAGAGGAGGTATTAACTGACTGAAAGAATCAAAGAATACACCAATCAAGATGTTTCCCTCTGCTAATTAAGGTCCTGTGGGGCATCACCTATGTTTTCATGCTTCCCTTACTAACAGGATTTTCCCAGAAGGCCACAGTGGAAAAAACAGCTGCCTTCCAGCGAGCTCCAAACTTTCTACCCACCTTCACTGAAGCAGATCAAAGCAGCTGTCACCTCTCTAAAATGGAACATTTGAGTGGTTAAACTGAAGGCCAAAGAGGCTAAATTAGTGTTATTTTTAGCCAAAGTTTGCTACCACTCAGCAGAAAACTGCCAGTCCAGCAAGCATATTGCTTCATGTATAAATACTGGTTCTCTGAGAGACAAGCAGGCTCTCTGTGAGGCACAGAAGGCCAGGAGAAGAGAGAGAGAGTATTGTACCCCATCCAATGGCCAGGAGGCAATGCATGGTATGGGAAAGGTCTGGGAGAAATTGCCCTTCCAGACAAATAGCAGAGCCTGTCCTCAACATTCTGTGCACCAGTGTGGCAGAGCAACTCCTCCTGGTGCTTGAAGGCAAACTGCCCCTTTTACAACCATCCCTGGGTAAAGAAACTGGGACATCTCAGCGTTGCTCAAGGACTGACCCAGCCCAGCATCCCAGGAAAGGACTTGGTGACAGGAGAAAAGGTTCTGCAGTGTCTGTTGCAGGCACCTGCCTTAGTGCCTGAGTCACCTCTGATGGCACCGACTCCCGCTTCTCAAAGATGGGAGGATTCCGGGCTCCTGCATCACTTCTCTTTCCCTGCTCCATTGCTGGGGCTGGCACCAACTGAACACTCCCAGTGATGGTGCCCATCAGGATCCTCTGGGGGCTGGGCTGCTGGTGCGTGTTTGGGGACCAAGTGCCCCAAGAGAGCGACAGACAGCTCTCTGCTGCTCTCAGCCCTGGCTGATGTGAGATGAGGATGAGGAATGCCAGATTTAGGTTTTTGTAGACATCTCCAGTGTTGATTAGTTTCGGTGATACTAAATATTAACATTCTGTCCCCCGAGTTCTTTGCCTTTCAGAACAGGACGCCTACTTGTTAATTAGTTCAAGCTTCTACCCGAGGGGTTATTTTGGGGATAGGCTTAATGTTACAGAGTGTTCAGTCTGTGCTCTGACCAAGTAGTTTGCTGTGAATCTGGAGCTGACATCACATCATTTAGTTAATTTATTTAAGTGTTGATTTGTAGCTGATGCACCCACGGGTAATGCTGACAGCAGCTCCTATTTCTTCATTAAAATACAGTGAAATAAACACAGCCCTCACACCTCGTCTTTCCTTAGCTGTAACCTGCTCACACAAGGAATAGTCATAGCATCACTGATGACAGCTAGGGCCACTCAGCAGTGGTATCACTTTTATCCCTGATGTTTCTGGGTGGCATCTGAGACAAGAGAATACCTGGGGCTCCACCCCAGCCAAAAGATGCTGTCAGTATCTCTGCAGACATAGGCAATCTCCTGCTCAATTTAGGGCATAAATGATGTCATTGGTGTGGACACAAAACCTGCCAGCACAGATCTGGGCCCTGGCAGGGGCTGGGGTTCTGGTTCCCAGCCCTGCTGTTGTCCTTGGCTGTGTCTCCACAACCTGTGTCACCATGCAGTGGTCTCTGCTTTCCCTCCACTCCTTTGCCCAACCTTTCTATTTCTTTCAGATGTCATTTGCCCCGTGTGACCACCTCACCAGTTTTAATAGTACCTTGTAACATCGCTGGCCATGGCAAGTAAAAGATCCCATGATATCACCTGTATGTGCTCCAGTCAGCGAGTAAGGAACACAGAAACCATATCCTTCTCAACGGTAGTGACAAAACTGTTTACTCCTGAATATCTAGAAATGTAATTTCAGAGAGGGGAAACTGAGGCAATGGCAATTTTTTGCAAAACATTTGTGGTATGAAAGAGAACTGGATCCAGCTCCCAAAGGATCAGTCTTATAGAGAGTTCACTAGTCTACTATTCTTCAGCCATATAAACAACGAGATTGGCACGGACTGGGCAGCTTACACAGCTCTGAGCTTCCCTCAAACTCATTGCTGTGGTTTCCCTGTAAAGCAGTGCTGGAAACTGAAGTTCTGGATTCTCCCACAGCAGGTTACAAGGCTGATGTTTGACATTTGCATGGGAGAGGTTGGGTTCCCGTGCTCAGATGTGATTTGAGGCACATTCTTCCTCAGAGCCATGGCTGCACTGTGGCTGCAGAGATGATCTCATGCTCTGCTCCAGGATCCTTTGCTGCTGCAGTGGCCAGGTCTGGACAAGGAGCCATGTGGCAGGCACATTGGGGTAGTGGTGGAAGTGCTGTGGCAGGAGAGTGTCAGCCAAATACTAGATGAGTGAGTTTCACTTGCAGATCATGTGAGGTTCAGTGGTTTGCTGTCACTGCTGGGAACCATCCAGAGTATCGTTTTGGGTCAAGTACTGACACAGGGAAAGCTAAACCCTATCAAAAGCAGCTCGTTCCACCAGCTGCTGGGACGGAGGAACACTGGGTAAGGGCTTTGGCGAGAGGTTGGACATCCTGCTGGGCAACAGCACCTCCTCTAACCTATACAGAAGGAGAGCACAGCTGTAGATGTCTGTACACAACCATCAGATTATGAGTTTTGAGGGCATAAATGAGGCTGGCACAGATTTGTGAGGTGCTAGCAGGGGACTGCAGGAGTGTGAGGTGCAGTCTTTTCTGCACAGAGAGCTGCAGCTTGTCCTGCTGCTGGAGTCAACATCTTCCCTTTCCCTCCTCTTAGCCATTTGCTGCTACATTGCTACTCCTGACTATGAGAGAGTTGACTCCAAATAGTACTGGTGAAGTAGCTTGTGGGACATGCTGAGCTCCTTTGGGAAGCAGCATGCTACAGAGCAAAATCATCATATTGGTGACAGCAGTAGCTGAGTCTAATACTAGGACATCATGAACATCACCCTGATGAATGTTATTTTCTCTCACTGATTATTATTAGATTTCAAATGAGAACCTCAAATCAAGGAATTATCCATAAATGTTTGTGGAACAGCTCCTTCTGTCTACCTCAGAGTTACCTGGTTTGGGTTACTGTCACTATCAAGATAATAGATAAAATGCATAAGAAGCCTAATCTTAGCCATCAATTCCTACTCTCCCCTGCAATCTGAGTTTGCATCTGTCCATGGATCCTGAGCTGGCCCATCTCCAGCTGGAACCAATTCCTAAATCAGAAGGAACACTGGGTCCTGAGCAATTTAAAAGTCCTCTCCCATCACAACAGCTTTGACCTGGACTGCCTTCTTTAAACTGCCTCCCTAGTATTCTGTTTCATAACCAAATTGTTCATTATTGTTGCTCTATCTAAACTAGCTTTCTCAATTTAATGGGGCTCTTCTTCAGGATGTACCTTTCGCAGAAGCAGTCTTGATGTCTTATTTTGCCATTCTGTGTCTGAATGCCCTCTATATGGGAAAGTTGGTGACAACAGAGCAGCATCTCTCGTGGTAAAAGTGCTCCATATCCATTCTGTGTTTATAAGTCCACAGTAACATCACGCTACTTTAATTACATGTTTTTCTGCCCCTTCTCTTTCATCTTTCTGTAACTTTGTCAAGGTTGTAAACACACCTAGGCCTTAAGGCTCCTTCAGCAAGAACTGCTTTCTAATCCATCTACGCCTTTTCCTTCGGTAGAGCTCAGTGTTCTGAACCTCTCCAAATTGCAGGGCTGCAGTAAATGCCTGAGAGTAACGCATGCGAGTGAAGCATATACTATAAAAGCAGAATCTTGTGACAGTGTTAGCAAGCATCTCTGATGAAAGATGAACGCAGAGGCTGCAAGAGGCTTTCTCACATGTAGTTCATGAGTGCTGGCAGACTTTCCACTGTTTTGATGCTCTGGTTTATTAAAAACTCCTTTACTTATCAGCTTGTTTCACAATGGGTTACCATTATTCACAGACCTATTCTTTGTGTGTTAGGCTGACAACTCATATGAAGGTTTCCTGTCTCATACTGGATTACTTTAAAAATTGTTTGTTTTAATTTACCTTGTAGTCTTTTTGGGTTAAATGAATGTGGAATTGATTCACTGGGAAGATGTAGCATTTTCTTGCAATATAGCGCTTATTCTTCAAGGAATACAAGATGCTGTCCCTTTAAACAAGACACAAAAAGAAATCAACCATTGCCTGGATAATGCCATTCTCATCAACATGCAAAGAGCTTGCTTGTCTGTCAAGTCGCCCACATCTTCTCAATCACTCCCTTTCATTTATCCTATTATGCCCCTATTTTAACTCATGCTGTGGCTGATACTCAATGACAGAAAGAAGAAACCCAGCTGAGCATCATCCTTCCTTTGCTTCCCCACTGGAGATTCAGTGTATGACCTTACCTGACTGAGATGAGTACCTGAGCACTTGGTGGAGCTGGAGCAGGGAGAGACATTTACAGCTAGAGTCAAACACTGGCAACTCAGAGGAATGTGGGTGATGCGATCTGTTGTAGGCAATCGTTTTTTCTGACTTTTCCCCCCTTCTCCATGTGTGAAGAGGTAGTAGGTGTTTTGCAAGCATTCACAGTTTGGAAGACATGATCATAAACCCTGACTAATGTTTGTGGTTGGTGGGTCTGTGGCAGCAAGTCAAAGCAAGTGCTAATTGTTATGGCTATTGCTGCTATTTTATTATTTAATTTCACTGTATTAGTGTGGCATTGGAGGGCCCTAACCCGGAGCCACGGCCCCACAGGCAGGGCACTATCCAAACACAGAACAAAGCAACGGTCCCTGCTGCTAGGAACTTGCAGCCTAAATATACTGACTTCTGACCTCTAACCTAAAGGTGTTTGAGCCTCCTGACTCCAGGGATGGCAGAGCTCACGCTGGTCTATGCCAGAGTGCAGTGGGACTCTGTGGTTGAGCAATAGTGTTACTGACCCACATTGCCCAACCTGGAGGAGTTGCCAGCCCAGGTTCTTGCACATGCAGGTGGGGAGACCTGTGGGAAAACAGTGGGTCTCCCAGATAAGTGAGAAAAATAAATATTTCTGGTCTTCAACAGGAATCTGAGGCTCAAATCTGAGCCTGGAGCAGTTTGATCCCATTTAGAAAACACAGCCCCTTTCGAATGGCTGATTCATGGCACTCTCTTCCTCAAGCTGTCTAGCACGTCTACAAGTTGATGCAGTGATATGCAACAATTTAGGACAAAGTTATTTCTCCCTGACATGCATCTATGTGAATGGCAGCCAAAGGAAGCAGCCAGCTCCAATGCTGCTCTCTGATTGATCCAGTTCATGAAGACCTGCCCAGTGATTTCCAGGCATACTCTGTGAAGATTAGCACACCATCCTGTCAAACAGTGTCCCACAGCACTGCAGCAGAAACCCTCTGGTTAACCTTGCGCACTGCGAACAGCTGGAACTGGCCATTTTAATGAATCTGTGGGGTTTTCTATAATAAATGATCTAACAGCATTCTTCTAATTATGTTTCTTATTTTCCTGGGTATTTCTTGAAGACATGAAACAATGCAGAGAGCCCATGGGTCTGTCTTTCATTTATGTCAATTTAAGACACTCTGAGCTTCCCATTCTAGTGAGAACCTTGCAGCTGTCAGTGATATTAACAACAAAAATACTTAGTGTTAACATTTCTGTCTCTCCCTTGGTTCAACAGAAATATAATTACCTGGAATTATTTCTAATACGTGAAGCAATTTAAGCCAAAAACCTGGAGGCACTGGGTGGGAATTTGGCCATTGGTCTCCAAAGGGAAAGAGAGATTCTTCTCCTGCACAAGAAGACTCATACCTATTGTGAACAGTTTGAAGTTAGCTGTTGAAATGAACTTAATCTCTTTCTTATTAATTTAAGGTTTTATTCTGGATTAGGCTATCCTCTCTGGTAATTCAGATCCTTGGGGTAGGAGGAGACAGTGACCGATAGGATGCACAGATCAGGTTCAGACTTGCAAGAGCTGCTGTAGTCCAGCCTCACTGCTGGCTCCAGGACTCTGTCTGCAAAATTTGCTTCTCTGCTTCAGCCATTGCTTGAGGATGTCACAGTCTGAAGGAAGGGAGTCCATGGGGATGACAAGGAGAGGGGGAGAGTGCACAGGGAAGTCAGCGTTAGCGTGCTCCCAACCAGACCCTGCCCTCCCAAGAGCCCCACAACTGGGAAAAGCAACTTCTGCCTGGCACCAGTGCAGATACCTGCCGGGTTATGTGAGGTCACCAGCACCCGACCTCTAGAAGGGAGGAAGAGAGAAAGCAAGCACAAGATCACGCCAGGTGATGCGCTGTCATGGCTTGTTCCTCAAGCACCAGAAAGCTCCACACCCATTGTACTCTTCACTGTTTCCTCACCAGCCTTGTGTGAGGCACTCCCGGGGGATGGATTTAGGAAAACCCTGTCATTTGCACCATAATGGCACATGGGGAAGCAGTAGCAATCTCCATGGGAACGGGGCTACCCCAGCTCGGCTCTGCCCAGCTGGTGAGGATGGACAAGCTGCCAGCTCATCACACAGAAGCACACGGAATTGCAGGGATGAACGAATGGATGGATGGGTGGAAGGTGCACCTCTGGGAAGCTCACTGCTATGCTGCTGCTTCTTTGCTCTCCATAGAAAAGGTTTCTCTCTGACTAATTTACAAGACAGCCATCTGGCACATGCATAAAGACTATGCGATGGCTGGTCACTCTGAGGGCATTTATCTTCATGAATGAGGAGGAGAGGGTTATAGTGGCGAAGCCCCGAGGAGTTGGCCTGTCTCTCCTTGCGAGTGAAGATTAATGTGTTGTGAGATGTCAGTTAACATGTATCACACACGCACAGTGTACCTTTCCCTCTACTCCCGTCTCCTTCCTTCAGGTCTCTTCTCATGGACTAATACAGCTTTGACTGATGACCAGTTACAAGGAATACATCCCCCTCCCCACAAAATGTAAGGGAAATGTGTGGAAAACAAAGTGCTTATAATGGTTGGGGAAACTTTGATATCCTGGGTTATTAACTACTAACTGAAAAGAAGCAGCCTGTGGAAAGGATTTCACTTCTCTGTGTCTTTAGTACAAACTGGATGGAGAGCATCTTCTCTTTTCAAATATATAGCCCATAAATTAAGTTCCTGCATTTTTTATGGCACCAAATTAAAGAGCAAATTGAGGTTCTACAGCTCACGTTTGTACCTAAACCAGCAGACTGACTTCCTTTGAAAGTTCAAATACAGAGGAGTGTTTTCAACCGAAAATAAAGACTTTTGAAGCTGAATGGCTACATCAAGGCCAGTAGGAAACTGCATTTGGTATTGGCTCTACACAACTCTTAGCATTGTTTACTTCAATCAGATATCTGCAAAACCACTCCATGCAAAGGACAGAAAGGAACAAGGGGAAATTTTATCAGAAAAGACAATGAAATGGCAAATCTAAGCAGGTAACTGCCTAATCTGTATCTGGTATGTATTTTGCCTTCAGAAACACAGGTTCAAGTTCTGCAGAGGCAGAAAAGCCTTTTTTTCCCTATGCAAAGCAGCTCAGTTTTGGAAGAATGTATTTTACAGGTTGAATTAATGCTCTTTGTAGTCAATGCAGCTCCAAGCTCATGGAGACATGTGGCCTTTCAAGCATGGAAAAGCAGGGAAGCGTGTGTGTATCTCCAGGCCCTGATCTGGGCCACTCTGGGCAACGGCAAAACTCCTGGTTGCACTGGTGGAGAAACATCTGGCTGATCCGCACAAGTCCAGAAGAGAGAAACTAGAGGAGCTGTGCAGATACAGGAACAAGGGAGTACCCAGAGCCTTTACTGTGGGAATGAATACATTTGATGTGACAGCAGGCACAAGATGGGAAATCGTGAGTTTGTGGCTGAGCTGTGAGAGAAGTACCTGCATTTCAAAGTGTCTTGAGGCAGAGGGAGCTGCCAAGGCTCGGTAGAAGCATTTGCGTTATGGTGGAAGACAACTGGCCTTTCTCCAGAGCAAAGATATCCTCACAGGAGTGTGCCCTGTCCACTGCCCTCCTGCAATCTGCTGCCATACAGACACCAGATTGCCAAGCCCTTCTGAGCACATGCAGGAGACAATTACTCTGAAAAAGGGGTATTTCTCATCAAATCCATTTTCTCAGCTAGTCTATCACTTACAAAGTCTCAGGTAGAAAACTGGTAATCTACATAAAAGTGAAAGGCATGTTGCACAGAATAGCTTGAAATATGGATCCCCTATCACAAAGCCTGTCATGTCTTGCTACTGTATTTCCATCACTGCAGACAACATAATGCCACTGCACCAGTCATGTTTCAACTAACACCTCAAGTCAGGTAGACACATAACAGGTTAATTAGGGGCTTTGGCAAATTGAGTCCACGGGCTGTAATTACCAGCATTCAAGACCTACAATTTCTGTTTTAATTAAAATAAACAGTGTGGAGAGGCTGACATCACACCAAAGTAACCAGCGTGTAAGTCACAGTTAATTATATTAAGCTGTGGCCTCCGTCATAAAAAATACTCGGTTTGGATCTGGATTTATAGAGACTGGCTTTACTATTTCGATGAAGTTAAATTGCTGCTCAGAGGCTGACTGGTCCGGACAAGTCAGTCTGTTGGGGTGATGGGATACGCAATGTGTGGAATTGCTCCTTCTCTTCTCGGGGTGGAAGCAGGCAGTGGCAGTCCTTGAATCATCCCTTTGCTTCTTCCTGCCAGGCCCTTGCACCCAGACAAGCCCCAGTAGTGCCCTGCCTGTGCTCAGGCTGCCCCTGTCACATCAAACAGGAGGGAGCTCTGTTTCCTTTCCCAAAGAGCATTGCCAGGGAAAACGAGCCCTGAGGGAGAAAGCAGGAAAGTGGGATTTTGGGGACAGTCTGGGTGATGGAGGCGCAGGGCACTGAGGTGTTTTGGGCACTCCTAGGCGCAGAGAAGCCTCCAGTGATAGGGAGCCAGGCTCTTTGCTCCGGAGCACACCCAGGGCACAGGTGGAGCATTCATCCAGTGCATTCAATAAACGCTCCTGCTCTGGCACAACTCTTGCCTTTCTCTCCACACTCACTCTCCAGCTAATTCCTTAGGAAGCATTGCAGAGTACGTAATGCTACCCCGGCCCACACTCCAGCCTCTCATCTGCCACCTCTCCCGCTTCTCGTCCTCCACCCAAGCTTCTCTCCCAACCCTGCCTTTTGTCTCCTTCACCCACTTTCAACCTTGTGCCTCCTTTGATGCCACCCGACAGGCAGCCAGATCCACCCTGCCCAGCCAAAAACACACCTGTTTTGCAAAGCAATCCAGGTCTATCGGACAAACTCTGTTCTAGGATGGCTTTTATTGCATTACACAATCTGTGTGAGTCTCCAGCCTGAGCAGTCGTGAAGGAGCAGACGTCTCGTGGGCTTGCCAGGCCTGCCCAGCAGCGCCACGCAATCCACAAGCAAATAATTAGACACGCAGGAGGGTAGATGTGACAAATCTCAGTCTTGCACTTTTCCAGTCTGGTTATGAGAAGCTGGTAGGTGTCCCCACAACCATGCAGTTACCCACAGGACAATGGGGTGTCTTCTTGGACTGTGTCCGCTCCTTGCGGGGGCTACATCCTGGAGGGACTCACCCGAGCCCCTTATTGCTACCTGGGACTGCCAAGGATCAGCCACAAAGTACTGGAACAAACATTCAAGCTCCTCCTGAGGAATGTGATGGTTACTGCAGCCAAAGCTGCAAAATAGCACCACATCTCCTGGCAGTGCCATGTGAGTGACAGTGAGAACCCCCTGAAATGTCACATTCAGCTTTTGCATTGGAGCTGGGAAGTGGAACACTGGATTTGCATATGTCCTTATATCTTGAAATCAATGCACTTCACCTTTAGGATCAACCTGACTGCAAAATCCCTGGAAAACAGCATTTTGGTGGAGCTTACGTGACCTCATCTCCCTGGGGAAAGAGAGAAGGGAGTGTAGGGCCAGGCATGCTCCCATTTTCTGTTGTGAAAGGTGTGGGCTTTGTTAATGGGCTCAGGCTGTTAGATAGACATCTCAGACTCAGGATGGACATTTCTCTATTGTTTCTTCTGAATAAGAGAAGGTTTTCTAAATTATTTTTTATTACACCCCATTTTCAAACATGAAAAAACTCATGGAGAATGCAACTTCCTTTTTACACAAACTTCACCATTCATATTTATTCATGAAAACAAAGAAATACTATGCTCAGGCCATACCAGCAGAAACAGTTGTTATTTACTCAGTCACTACAAGATTGCTCTCTGACTTCTGCTGATACTGGCTGATCCTTATTCAGTTACATATGTCATGTTCAGTTAACCTTTACTCAGTTAAGTATGGCTTCTCTGTCACCTCTCCATATGAAATCGTGACTCTCTATGATGTTTTGATTAGTATATGATTAACCAATGATTTTTACTATGTCAGAGGCTTCTTACTGAAATTTTTCTTTTCAACCTTTCTTTCATTATTCTGCCACTATTTCCTAATAGCTACTGTAACTTGCAGCCTAATTATTTTCATTTCCAAGATATTTTGAGACTGACCAAATACCAGCAGCATGATGAGTTTTAAATTCGGTAGTTAATCTCTAAAACAGATCTCACTAAACACGGCTGTCTACCTGCTCATGGGCATTGCTGTTTACTTGTAGCTCATCTAAAAACACCAGAGAAAGATGGTGCTTGTTTGTTTGTTTGTGTTGGTTTGATGCAGGATTGTTTTGCCTTCTTTGGTAACCAGGTGAGACACCCCATGCAAGCTCAGACACTGGTGTTTGGTGTAGGTCTGTATGTTGCCCAAGAAGGCAGATTGCCCTGTGCTGCCCATTGAGGGTTGTTAATGCATCTGCAGGTGAAAGCAAAAAGACAAAGCAATGCCACTTGTGCCCAGCCCTGAGACGTGTGTGTTTCGTCACTGCCTGCCTGCAGCAGGGACTAATATAGCTGACACGATCACAGAATCCCAGATTGGTTTGTGTTGAAGGGCCCTTAAATCTCCTCCAGCTCCAACCCCCTACCACGGGCAGGGACACCTTCCACTGGAGCAGTTGCTCCAAGCCCCTGTGTCCAACCTGGCCTTGAACACTGCCAGGG
>JAOEHY010014658.1:0-16640 GCA_025447955.1 Psilopsiagon aurifrons
GTTTAGATTGGATATGAGGAAGAAATTCTTTACTGTGAGGGTGGTGAGGCACTGGAATGGGCTGTCCAGGGAAGTTGTGAATGCTCCATCGCTGGCGGTGTTCAAGGCCGGGTTGGACATACCCTTGGGTGGCATGGTTTAGTGAGCGGTGTCCCTGGCCATGGCAGAGGGTTTGGAACTAAATGATCTTAAGGCCCTTTCCAACCCTAACTCTTCTATGAGTCTTTGTACTCTTTGCCAGTGCACAGCTGCTATTCTAGCTCATTTATATCATTTTTCATTTTGCTTCCAGAATCCTTCCATCTCCTGCCTTTGCATGTTGAAACACTAACCAGATCACTGGAGAAGTACAAAAAGGAAAGAAGTAAAACTTTCAGTGCCATCAGTAATAACCACAGGAAGTTCCTAGAAGTAAAATCCACCTAATTCAATGTCTTCACTGCTGATGGCTATTATTCCTTCATTCAGGCTTCTCTGAGACATCTGCCTATTTATCATTTTCTTTCCTTACACTGGCAGAATACCTGAGTATACCTATGTAAGACTCATTTCTCCTCTTCCTCAAAAAAATGTGCAAATCTTCTATTTGATACCCTTTACTGTCACACAAATGCTCATCCACAGGAAATTCCCATTTATTTTAGTCTGCAAGACCCTGTTACGTTGATAAACTGATCCATGCGGCAACTAGACATCGTATTCCTTTTTCTTGGTAGCAGATAAGAGGCCAACATCGCTTCTGTGCAGAAAACATAACCCCAGAATTGCCCATCCAGCACTATGACTTCTTTGTCAGCATCTTCCATATGAACTGGAAGTCAAATTAATACTTGCAGGTGACAGGTACCTCTTCAAAGAGCTGTAACACAGATCATCAGTACTGTCTGTCAACTTCTCTTTCTCTGAATAATTTTCTTGGCAGTAGCTGTTGCAGAAAAGCCATACATACCTATATGAGTTTTACACATTATACTCAACATTATGCAGTGGTATCAGTGACCATTTTTTTTTGGCAGGAGATTAGAAAACTGTCAGTCCCCTTCTTCTTCTCAGCCTGCCCTATTACAAGCAGAATTTATTGTTGCTGGGATACTGTCACCAGGACATTTCCTGGACGTTTTGCTTTGCTTATCTTCAAAGTGCTACATATTCCCTGCCTTCTATCTAACTCCCTCATTACTATTCCATCAACTGCTTACGCCTCTACAGTTCCTCCAGTTGCCTTCATGTGATCTTGCTGCTTTATTTTCTGCCAGTGACTTCAAATTCTGTTTGAGTGTGTGTTCTTCTTACTGCAATAAAGGAAAATAAAACTATACAGATGGAAAGCTACCTCTTGCACTGCTTGGGAAGCAAGCTTTCCATTAGAGGAATCACTTGATAAGGCTTGAAGAAAACTGACGAGCATGACATCAAGGCCAGCCACCAAAATCATTATAGCTTCCTCTACACTTCAGTCAGTAATGTTCCCTTCTATTTTACCTTACTGATATGTACTGACACAGTCCAAAACACTGTAGAGACAGAGCAAAGACCAACATCAAGTTTCTGCTATTTCAGAAGATTAATGTCTTCTTCAGTGTTCAAGGGAGTGGCTTCTCTAAGCACCATTCTAGAGAATTAACAAACAAGAAAAATGCCATTGTGTTAATCTATATTTTGTCCTAAATGACTTTAAGAATGAAATAAAAATGTAAAGATTTACTTAATACTGTTTAAAAACTGTTTTAAGTGCAGGAAAAATAATTAGAACCTGTCCTTAGTGTCTTGGGATGCAATGGACTCTTTGCTAATGGCTTTTCACAAGCACTAACAAGGAAAACTGGAGAATGCCATGAAACATTATTTTAGCATTGTTTCTGTTTTCTAAATCAATCAAAGATGTATAGCCTTTCTTTAACAGAAGGCATGCAAAAAACACAGGGACCTCTCATTTCTTGGATGATTAGTCAAGACTTACTGTTCAGCAGATGCTCATAAGACACGGGCTTCTTCTGCACTAAATAAATGTCCTTCCTTACAGGCATTTACTTTTGGTACTCAGCCGAAGTGGCCTGTTGGGAGCTCAGAGACAGAAACTCGGATGACTGGCTTGCTGTTTCTGTTTCCTTTGGCAAAAAGTTGGGTGCTAATTCAAAACAAAGCGTTGGCTTTTTGACGGGGTGTGTGGGCTGGCATCCTTATGCTTGCAGAGTCATGCAAGGCTACAGGCAATGCTTTTCTCATATGGTTTTTTCTCCTAGAACAGGTTGCCCAAAGAAGTGGTAAATGCTCCATCCCTGACAGCATTCAAGGCCAGCTTGGACAGAGCCTAGGCCAACATGGTCTAGTGTGAGGCACCCCTGCCCATGGCAGGAGGGCTGGAATTAGACAATCTTAAGGTCCTTTCCAACCCTAACTATTCCATGATTCTATGAATTAATTTATTGTGCCTCAGCTTCTGTTGAGGGTGACTGCAAAACTCCTAAAGCCCCATTGTTTTATGACTCCAAGCACCAACATTTCTTCCCCCCACATCAAGAAACCACATCTAGTAGCACCACCTATTGCATTGGAAATGCCCATAAAGAAGCCACATCTACCAGAACAGCCCCATCAGCCAAATTTGGTGCCTACCTGTCATAGTTTAAGCCAGGACACATAGTTAACTACCACATAGTCAGTTATTTCTGACTGATCCATTTGCTTTGCCATTATTACTGTGGTGCCATGACTTTTCTTTCACACACTGAAATGATGACTGAAATGATGTATTTTGTACGTGTTCTAAAAATCCACGAATCACTGGATTTTAAAACTTTCCTCTGTAATTTGGCTATTCCTGTTGTGATGCTGGGTTTAATACTGCAAACTAGGACCAGACTGATCTGATTACGTTCTTCATGCCTAGGGCTAGCTCATTAGTGACCTTATCAGGATTTGTCCATGTGGACAGAGAGCAAACTAAGGCCTGAGTTTGCAGAGTGCTGTTTCTGAGCAGTAATTCCCTTCATGGATGCTCTTAGTGCACCACATTGAAAGCGAGCTCATTCACTTACAAGCAGAGCATATGCCCTGTATCAGTCCCTTACAGAAACTGCTTTCCCTGCACTTTGTGCAAAGATAACAGAAAGAAGGCAATCTAGATCTTGAGGGCAGTGGGGGGGGGGGGATCTGAAGAGCATCCTTCTCCATTTGCTCACCATTTGCTCTCCACAGGGACTAGCTCCACAGTTAAAGCATTTAGTTAGGATTTGCATTGCCTCCCACTCTTCCCATGACACGGCAAGGGGCAGCGATGGTGACAGGACCTCCTGCTCCAGCTAATGTGCATGGACCTCCCAGGCTGAGACCTGGGCCCAGGGATAGAGAGAAAAGGGTAGCCAGAAGCAGGTGGTGACTAGAAGGGACCTGGGAATCACCGGCTCTGCCAATTGCCCAAATTCACTCATTTTCGTACAATGCAAGTAAGCAAGAGACCTAAGTAAATTGCTGGGGCAGATTATGTATAACCCTGTGCTGCAGGCAGGCTGTTAAACTACAGTCTAGCTTTTAAGAACTGTCTGCCCTCCACAACTGTATTTTTTCACATAGTAATTTTCTAATTAACTATTTCTCCCCTTTGAAAACTTACACTTTTTTTTTTAGCTTCTCCAACTGCAGCAAAATTATTTATCCCATTTCCTCACATAGAGGTACATTTTATGTTCTTAGGAACAATGGTAAGAAGAGAACAATACAGGAAAACAACACACAAAGATACCCCCTGCCAGGATCAGAGAGAAATTTCTTATCTTTGACACCTGCTGGCAACTAATCCTTTGCATGCCTGGATTTACAATTAGTAGCCCCCCTGTAATGGGATTCACTCATGCAATCCCAGCTGCTGTTCAGCGCTGCCCTCTGCCTCCCCAGGCCTCTGGAAGGGACTGAATCCTGCTTTTTGAGTTTATAGCATCCAAGGAGGAACTTCTTTATCTCCAGCATCTGCGAAAGAGGCACTTCAGCACCGATCACGTTGGAAACCCTGTTTTTACACACCTTTGTTTTTTACACAAGTACGCTCCTTGTCCGGGGATGGTTGAGGAGAAAACACATTTTCTTCCCCAAAACCATTTGGATCAGGGATCTCTGTTAGTCCTCCTGTGCCTCTCCATCAGGCTTGGCATCAGGCACATTCCCTGTTGGACTGTATTTGCAGGGAAAGCCTCTCTTCCTCCACCCGGGCGGCTGACTGCTTAAGTTATCCTACCTTAATTGCCAGTTTTTCTGCTCAACAGACACAACCAGCTTTACCTTATTCATGCCCTGCTAGACCCCACTGATGAAGGATCTTTCTTGCTTGTGACTACCCATACCAGGTGACCTGCTGTGCTGCTCCTCCTCCAGAGACCCAGTGCACAAAGCAATTGACAGCCAGAATAATTACATCCGTTAGCTACTGACTGGGGTTTTTTTAAGTTTGTCCTGGAATCTGGAAGGCCAGGGAACCTTCTGTAACAGCAAATTAACTTGCATTTAAACTTCTACCCTATCAATCAAGTACTCAGTACGGTTCTTCAGCATTTGGTTGGAATATAACAATAACTTAATTTTGCCCATCTGAAAATATTTCTATGCTACATCAAGTGAGTCAGCTTTGCACAGTACAGAAAACTGAATAGAAATATTGTAAAGAATACAGTTCTTTGAAGTGGTAGTGGTATTTGAAAGCCATCTACTGCTTTAAAGAACAGCATTTTATTAAGTATTTCAAAGGAACTTTGGAGCTATTATTTCTTATTTTGGTATTAAAACCTGTAAGTTTGAAAATTAATCATTATAGAACCTTTGATGCAAAAAACTATGAATGAAATAAATTCTGAAGTCTGTTTTCACACTAAGTTATATTAAAACATTCCTTCATCTCCCTTATTAATTGAATGCAGATTTCAAGTGTCTTAAATATTAGGAATAAGATTCTACTAAATAATCCAAACCCCTATGGCTTCTTGAATTTTCTTCCATTAACACACTATGTTATTTCTCATTGCATTCTTGTGACCTTTAAATAAACTTTCTGAGTTACTAATTAGCACAATAAACAATAGATTCCCATTTCATGGGCAATTTCATGGTCAAGCAACCCACTAGAGACAGGCTGCACGTTCTGCAATATTCATACCTGCAGCAAGCATTGGAGCATCTCTAAAAAGCTATTTCCTTTCAGCAGTATCTCTAGGAACACGTCAGCACATTTTTTGCTTAATTCCTGATAGCTGAGCCTAATTCTTTCATCAGCATGCATAAGACCTTAGAGGAGTGGTCTTGCACAGAAGGGGAAAGGCATGTTTTAAGATTCACAATAACAGCAGCAAACTGCCCTAATGACAGCACAGCCTGACAGCAGGGACATTGGAGTGCCGTAGAGGAACAATATACATTGCACCATCGTCACAGCAAATTTCTTATTGTTCTGTTCTCAGGGCAAGTTTCTCAATTATGCTTAATTTGGTTTTATTACAAAATTTAATTTGAAGCAGTTGCTTTGCAGATGGGTTAAACCATTTTTTTTTAATGTTTTCAGCAAGACAAAACCATTACTGCTATTGCATATAAAAGTAGATCCCGTTACGGCATAGCATGGGAGATGCTCATCCTGGAAACATTGCAGGTACACAAATACAATTTGCATGTATTTGTGCCTGGCTATGATTACGTACCTGCCTGGCTTGCTCCCAAAAAGCCTTGAGGGGCTCCAGCTGGTGCAATTCTCCCTGTAGCCTCTCACTGGAGTGCTGGCTGTGCCACTGCAGCTTGCCTTCCACCATGAGGAGAGCACAGCCAGCATCTGTGGCACCAGACAGGGGGCAAAGACCTCCTGAAGTTTCACAGTGTTCCTGTTGAAAGTAGAAAACAAACAACAACAAAACCCAAAACTCCCCAAGCAAACAAACTTTGTGGTTCCAATGTACATAAGGATGGTTGGATGAGAGAAACAGGGTATGAAACAGCAAGCAGAAAGAGAAGGGCAGGGTGGTTAAGGGGAATAAGCACTTGCTGTCAGCTGAGGAGATTGTTTCTAGTCTCACAGTCTCACTGACCTCAGGGGACAGCTTAATTTAGGGGGAACAGGAACAACTCTAGTCTCACCCCATCCTTCCTCGCTGTCTGTTCTCCCTGTTCTGGGGAGATCTCTGGGGCATGAACTATCTCCTACTATGCATTTCTACTACCACTAGCATGGTGAAGTAGACTATTCTCCAAGGTTGTATCACTGATCACAGAGTCACTAAGTCACAAGACAACTGAGGCTGGTGGGGACCTCTGCAGACCATCCTACCCATGCTCAAGCAGAGGCAGCTGCAGCAGGCTGTCTAGGGACATCTTACAGCCCACACCACTGGCCACTGGTCTAGCCTGTAATTCTTCCCTAAATGCAGCCTGTAACCACTTTGCTGGTATCTCAGATTAAACCAACATCTGCTTCTTCCTATGGATCTGATAACCTGTGTCTCTGCTCTCTGCTTCTCATCTCTAGCAAAGACAACATAAAGGAAGCAGACATAAGGAAATTTAAGTTCTGAACATTGAAGAAGCTGGTAAGGGAAGGTCTGGGAAGGGGAAGTATCCCATGTGGGCACAAGGGATAAACACAAGTCCTGAATGCACTGAAGGTGATCCACACTGGTAACACACAGTGCTTGCTGCTGCCTCACATGCAGTGGAAGAGTCATGCGGGTGGCCACATGAGTGGGGTTCCTGAGCATCCACAGGCAAATGCACCCAGTGCTGTGTGGCCCTCCACTGAGTCTCCCACAACACTTGTGAGAGGCAGAGGATGGGGAAATAAATCCTGTGTGTCCACAGCAGCAACACAAAAAGAGAGAAGAGGAAGTACATAAAAGAAGGGTCTATCTGGTAAAAATATAAGTAAAAGCTGTGGGTACAGTGGGGCAGATTCCCCATCCCCAGCTTTACCAGCCAGTTGCCATAGAAACCCATTACTGCACAGCTCTGGGGCCCCAAGTGCTGCAGACCTCCACCAGTGCCAAGGAAACCCATCCCTCCACACCAGGCTCTGCAGAGGTCTGCCCTTTCCCACTCTGAGAATGCCCTGGTAACCTGACTGTGGGTAGCTGCAGAGCCCTCAGCTCATACAGCAGAGTTTCCTAGATGGTTTGTGTTATTTAAGGGAATTAGAGGCAATCTTTTGTTTTATATCTGTATGCCCATATATGAAAATTACATTATGTGCATCATATTCGGGAACATACTTATACCACAGTGCACTAGGTAAAGTAAATATTGTATTGATGGAAAAAGAAATAACAAAATATTAAAGGAAAAATCAATGAAAGCTTTAAAATCTCATCCTTCAGCCTTACTTAACTTTGTTTAGGCAAGCAGCAAAGTTCCCACGAGCTCTAAAAGTAGATATGATGCAGTGCTGAGCTGACCACACTTGCTGCGGAAGCAACACCAGCTGGAGGGAGAAGAAGGCAACCTTCTCACAGAGACATCAGCACTTTCCTGGTGCCTTCAAATAGCACTGAAGAGAGAAGCTGTGTTTTTTATAACCCAGGTCTGTATTAATAAAAACTCAGCATTCACTTGAGCACCTCCAAAGCAGCCCATTGTACTGACTACTACCAGCTTTAATGCTGCTCAAGCTGTAGGCAAAGGAGCCGGCCAGCACTTGCCTATTTGTGCAAATAAATAAACATTAGCTTGTTTCATCTTTCTCAGCTAGAGATATGCAGTGTCATCTCCATTTGCTAGATGAGGAAAATGGTGGGGGAGCACACTGGGCTCTGCTGCAGGCCTTGTCTGCCATACTCATTCAAAAATGCAGAAGTTGCTGATGTTAAATGCTTTTATATAGGCCAGGTCTCTTTCAAAAGTGGTCCAGAATTAGGTTAGTAAGTCGATATTTACACACAAGATGATGTGCCCTGTTTTTACAAAGTGCTGAATATCCATTCCAGAAGTTCCCGTGTGGGGCTTGGAACTTTATTTTTGGCTCCTTGTTTTATAGAAAGACCATCTGTAACAGCTAGCTCTAGCTGCCATGTAATTAATTCCAAGTTATATAAACCATTCATGAATAAGCATTATTTTCCATATATTAAATTTCAGAGATAGGTTTCAGAACTGAATTGGCATTTAGCGTGGTAGGCCTCAGAAATTGTCAATTAATGCTCCTTGACATTTTATAAGTATGTTAATTTATATTAAGCCTACTGCAGCTAACTTTGCATAAGATAACTCCAAGCCTCAGTCATAAACTAGAAAGACTTATGCAGTTCAGGAGCATTATGACTGCTCTTTATCATCTTTTTGACATAATGCACATTGTGTATGCAACGCAGTGAAGATAAACACATACATAAAGCAGGCAATTACCTCAGTTCACATAGACTATCATATTTATGACCATTTGCAGGGGCTTAATATAATTCATATACTCTAGGTGCTAGAGTAAATACATCATTATAAACACATGAGCCAGGCTATGAGAGGCAGGGATCAAGATTTGCTGCCATCCAGCTAAGCCAGCAAAAAGCCATTACTCCTTTCACAGGTGGTTAGTGGTGGTCAGGGGGCTGACAGGAGGAGCTCGGTTTGGAGCCACTCACTGCCAAGCAATGTCAGGGAATGAAGGCAAGATAGGGCAAGGAGAGGATAAAATTTGGCTCCAGAGATTAAAATTCTTGTTCATTTTAAAGGCAGGTATTCCCTGTGTCAAGTGGCTGCCTGGAATGGATATGGTTTTGCAAGGAGCTGGGGAATTTTCAGCAGGGAAGGGATGGTGGCAGGGCTGAGCATGGCCATAGCTTGTCCTGGTCAGAACACTTTGCTTCTGTCAGGGTCAGGTATCCACCATGGGCTAAAGAGGATGGAGAGCCAGATTTGACTTGAATTTGAACTCAGGTATTTGAGCAGGACCCTACAAGAAGGTAGGGGAAATGCAGAAAGCGTGTTCCCAGTGCTGTCCACAAAACACAGTGCGGTTGCCACTCCAGAGGGCTCTGACCAGCTGCTGCTGAGCCGGGCTGGCTCTTCTGCTGGAGTAAACCCGGTAGTTTAGTGGTCTGCACCAGGGTTGTTTCCAGCCCCACAAACACTGTTGATTAACGATGGAGGATGGCTTCACAGGACACTTTGCCCATTGAAATTGCCTAATATCGGTACATTAAATATGACTAATCAGGGGTAATTAGGGCCTAATTACTCCCTCTGTTGTCCTCCCTGCAATTACTCACCCTGCTATGAAGGAGCAGAGGGTGGGCAGATGAAAGTGCCATTTGGATGTCCTATCATTTCACACCTGATTTCATCTGAGACAAAATGGGGAAGGCAATGAAGGATCAAATCAGAAAAACCATTTAACTTCACAGATTATGAGAGGATATATCACTCAAAATTTCCCAGATTCTCAGTTAAACTGGTATCAGCCTGTCTGACTTGAATCCCAAAGACGCACATGCTGTACAGGCACATATCTGTGACTTGACAGCATAGGGAGTTTCAGATGAATGTTTGATAAGTATAGTTTTCTACGCATATTTCCAGAAATCTGAAATATGTTGCAGTTATATCTTCAGCAATCATTGTCTGTTCAATCCCACAACGAATATGAGGGATTACTTTAGGAGTTAAAACACATGCACATTTTTTTTATATGATAGGTGCCTGATAAGAAATTAATTACACAAGTACAGTGAGAAAACCAAAAAGAGAAGGGCTGCTGTACAAGAAACACAGCTGACATCTTAATAGTGCATCACTTTGGTAAAGGAAAAGCGGGGATAAATTAAGCACTTCCTTCTGTAAGTAAGTATTAAAGTAAACTGATTAAAACAGCTCCCACTAGCACCATTTCACAGCAGCAAAGAATAAAACAATAAAATCAACATTTCCATTTTCTTATTGCTTTTGTAACTCAGCCACGAGAATTTGCTTTTCACTTACGGCTTGGCCGAGGGAAGGCCACAACTAACCACATTAGAACTTCTCCATCTGATATATCCCTGAATTGCTCATTTATTGACAAAGAATGACTTGGCTTCATAGCTGATACTGTGGTGAAATTATTTTGGAGAATGTATGAAGCTTTTGGGACTTAAGTCTTGATTTGACTAATGCTGCTGGAGGATTTGATAGAATTTAGTATTTAATGGTCATCTGACATCAGGACGCTGCTGTCTTAATCTATCCTGGAATATTAAAATCTCAAAGTAAAGACTAATCCTTGTTCCCCGTGGTTTAAACAGATAAAAAGTAGAGAAAGTGGAACTTAAAATCATGGGCCTACACATCAATGGCACAGTGAATAGACACCAGGCTCATTGTCTACAGCTTTTCCCACCAAAGTTTTCAGTCTCTGTTATAATACAGTTTCCTTCCAGTGAAGTCAGAGTGGTGCAAAACCTGTCTCAGGTGTATACCCAGCACTGCACCTGTCTACACACAATAATCCATCAATTTCCATGTCCACACAGCTGGACAACGGTTTCTGCCACTCATCACTCAGCTGATGGAACAGGCAGTAGAGGATTGCCTCAGCTCATTATAACAATACTCTTCTTATATTTCTAAATATTCTACCCTTGTGTGACAAGAATCATATCAGAAAAAACTAACTGAAAATCCAAAATTTGCCTGTGTTGAGGCAGAGCAGTCTGTCCCTGTTTCTCTACAAACACTTGGAGGCTAGCAGTGATCAGAAATGACTCTTTAGGTAAAAGGTGAGTGGCAAGTGCTCCAGCCAGGAGAGGTAAAATATGCTCAGCCTACTGTACAGCACCAGCTTCTGGGATACTCCAAAGCTTGGTAAGCATCATCTTTCAGAAAAAAAAAGTAGGGCAAAAAAGTACAATGTTGTTTCATGAAACAAATAAATATGAGTCAGTGGAAAATTCATGCCCTTATGCAAAAGCCTGACTAAGTGCCTGCTAAACTCTCTGAAAATCAGCTTTGCAATTTGACAGAGCTTGCGGGGTGTCCCAGGCATTTTAACCAACTGGGGTTCAAACATCCAGGGCCAATCAGGGAAGTATTTTTATTTCCTGTTGAAATAGCACTGGTATCTTTTCTTATTTTAATACAATGAAAACTTACATACTTGCTTAAATCTGGCACAGAAGAGCTGTTTTCTCCTCACTGATTGCCATCTGCCATATCTTCTGATTCAGAGAAAGCTTTTTTAAGAGGTGCAAAGCAAGTATAAAACCTGACACCACAGCAGGCTACTGGAAGCTGTCCTGAGCTTACCAGAACTGACATGCTGAGGAAGGACAAGTGACAGGAGAGGCTGAAGCCTGGCATCACTGTTCTCTGCCCTCACCTCCTTCCTCTGGAACACACAGACCTCAAAGTGGGATGGCGGTGCTGAAAGCAGGAGCAACAAAAAAGAGAAAGAGGAATATTTTTCTTACAGTAGTTGCCGATTTTCCTAATTCCATGTCCTTTGGATCACCTTGAAGGTGCTGTCTGTTGAGCATGAACTAAAGCAAGCACATTTCATCACACAGAGAAGCCCAAGCTCTCACACTGAGGGAGCAAGCAGACCTTTATGAACCACTAATGAGCAAATAATACACTTTCAACTACAAATAGACAGTCTTGTGTAAACTCACAGAGTAATCCTGCACTATACATGAGCCAAAAGCAATAAATGCTCTGCACCATGTCTTGACAATAGAGCTAATGTACATGGCTTGCTTCATCTGACAGTGCAGAGCCTTGTTAGCCTAAGCATCCTTCAGCAGAATTTCCAAAGAGTTGGACTACACTCTATAAAAGCCCTGGCACCGTGTCTGTTAAATGACATGGCAGTTTTTACACTTACTGCGACCACTGGAGTAATTTCCATCTTTCCAAGGCCACACTCTGTAACACAATGCAGCTGAAGAAATCAGTATCACCAGTGCTTCATGCCCACCTGTGTGCTGCTTGGGCTCTTTTGAGAGGTTCAGCAGCGGTGTGACCCTCTCCAACCCATGCAGAATACATTTCAAATGTAACATACTGCTTACCGGGTGCAGCTATGAATTTGTGACAAGAAAACATGAAGGCAGTTCATACTGGCCAGCTGAATTCCCTAAGTGTGAGATAACAAACAGAGTGATAATGTCACGAGGAGCTAAGAAGAGTTGAGCCTAATAAAATTTTCAGCCCTGGGGCAGAATACAACTGAGGCTAATGCCTGAGTAAGACTGGTATTTGTGTCTCAAACATGCACCCGTTTTAACACATGGTGTAGGATGGATCACACAGATCACCTCAATGGTAACATGGGCACTTGTGAAGAAAGAAACCTCCTCTGTAATTGCAGCAGCGGACAGACACAGTCCAGTGTGTCACAATACATATCACCTCCCAGTGTCCTTTGCCACATCTCTGGTTTTGGGGGGAAAGGAGCAGAAGGCTTAGCAAAACACTTGTTTTTTTTCCAATCAGAAAGTAAGAACTGGTATGTTCACAAAAAATGGATATTTGTATAGATCACCATTTATTTGGAGATGAAATATTTCCAGCTTTTAGAAAAAATCATTTTTTTCTAGATCCCATGTCTGCATTCTGTGGTTTCCACTCTCTCTCCCTTTTTACTGTCATTTCCCCCCCTGAGAAAAACTGAGTGAGAAAAACAGCATGAAAAAGAAGTCTGCCCAGATTTAAAAAAAACAGTACATTCAGAAAAGCACCCATGGTTTGAAGGGCAATGCTTTTCAGACAACTTTCCTACAGGAAAGACAAGAGATGTCTGCAGAAGGTCAAATACTATTGGTGTAACCAAACTCTGCATCTTCACCAGTTTATTGCTGGTTTTGTGATTGCTTCACCTTAGCTTGGTTCAAATCCAGACAATTTAAAAACTGGGGAATGTACTGACCAAGCTGTGTGGCTCCTTCCAGAGCAAAGACAGCTTTGGGAGCTGAAAGTCCCAGACCTGCCAGGCTGCCTGAGACCGTGGAGATCCGACATGGCTGGAAGTCTAGGTGGTGGTCGGGAGAGGAGCGAGCTACAGGTTACAGGCACTCACCACACTGCTGATGTGCACAGACACTTTCTGCATAGGCACAGACCTGGTGGTACTGCTGCTTGGCTCCTGTCCATACCTAAACCATACAAACTTCCAGAAACTGAGATCTCCATCCTCTCCTCTCCTGCCCCGCAGTGCAGCAGCTTATCATTGTCCTTCCCACTGTGGGTGCTGGTGGGAGGAGAGGTGATGTCCAGTGCAACGGAGGAGCAATCAGGAGGAACATATCACAACAGACAGCAATCTGGAGACTGTAAAAATGAATAGTTTGTTTCACTGATTTTGATGTGGTCATATCATCTGTAAATTATATACCCAGCTATTTTTCCAGTTAGCCATTATTCTGTCAGGCAGTTGGCTGCCTGTTCCAGCCCTCCTAACCATATGCACAGCTGTAAACCTTGAAAGCAGCTGTCTCCAAAGCAAGCCAGTTCAGGAAGAATAGGGAAACAAATTACATAAAAGCAGATTAACTTCTCTTTAACTTCCTTCAAAATATTTCTTCTCTACAGCCTCTTTAATCCCATTTTTTAAGGGAATTTAGTCTCTTTATTTGTTATACTTATCAGTATGACTTGAATTTAAAGCTTTATACTTTCTGTTTCTGCCTATGGACCTGTTGCAGCTATAATCCTCAGTCTTTTCAATGGTGGGGATGGCTCTCTGAGCAGTTATCAGCCTGTTGCACTGATACTTTCCACAAGAAAAAGACAGCCAGGGCACACTTGGTGCATTTAGTTGAGAAACTCCTTGGTGGGCAGTGGCAATGTTCTGACAGTCTTGGGGTTGTTTATTGTCTTCTCTTTTAACCCTGAATCACTTGCATATGTCACTCTCATGCACCATCTCACTGATCAGGCAGCACCTGCCAGCCAGAGGCTGGGTTTAACCAGGACTGACATAATGGAAAGATACTGAGTAAGGACATTTCTAACAAATACACTATTTCACAAGGTTTCAAGAGGTGCCCTAATTTCTTTCTAAGGAAGCCAACTATTTAGAACAGACTTCTAAAATAATGCCAGAGTGCTTCTGCATGCACACTGGTCTTCATTATCTAGCTCAAACGCAATAAACCTAAATGTGATGTATCCTCCCACATCCTCTCCAGTCTGCTCTAAAACCTTTATCTCTTTGTCTGAAAGATAAAGAACAGGAAGAACAGCTTACCAGGTGTCTAAATGAATAAGAAGCATTGTATGGTGGGTGCTGCATACCAACAGCTGTGGAACCACCAGTTTGAGGCTGGGGCACCGCAGCAGCCTGGTCACAGCTCAGGCACTCCAGGGCAGAATGAAAGGTCGCACCACTTCCAATCAGGTGATAAGAGCTTGGTTTAGAGGATGTCTGACTTTAATCCTATGTTACTAAGGTCAAAGGCAAAGGTCAGGCAATGAAGGTGGACCAAGCCCTGGTGCGGGACCATGGAAGGGTGAAGAGCACACAGAGTCCTAGCTAAAATCAGGATGCAGCATTGGAAGGAGGGGGTGCTGAGGAACACATTGCTGAGTTATGAGGAATGTGCTTGAAGAGTGAGGACAATGGCAGAGGAGATCGTGTTAGGGTTGTGATTTAAAAAGCCAAGAGATTATACACAGATGGGTAAAAGGCTGCTCATAGCTTGTGACTGAGGTTTACTAATTCTGCCCTCTATAAAGACCCTCTCTCCTTTCCTTACCCAGAGAAAGACCTCATGGCTTGCAGGAGAGATCTACTGACCTGGCCCTGCCTTCCCTGGACTGCCCAGGCTGCTGCTCCACTGATGAAATCCCATCAGGAAGAGCTCTGCACAGTGGAGGAGCCTCAAGGAAGGAGTCAGGCATCTGCCTCATTTCACTCTGCCAGGCTCAATGGTCAGGGAGAATCGCGTGCAACATGGGAGGAGAGGAAAACTGATCCCATTGGGGAGAACAGGAGATCAGAGAATTAAAAACTGAATGAGCTCCCTGTGCCCTCTGCAATTAAATGGAACTTAAAAGAGTTTCAGTTTGGTGATATCATTAATTTCCCCTCTTCTCCGCCCTCCTGCTGCAGTTCAGAAGAGTCCTTTTCAACTGTTTATTGACTGCATGATGAAAGACTGAACTGAAGAGACCCTAAGAAAAGGAAAGTTTGAGAAGTTTTCAACCCTTTCATCAGTTCTTTAAACAATGTTCAGAAAAACATGACTAAGACTGTTTTTGAGAGAAATACTGTAATTAAAGCCGCATGCGGTGGGCTTTGCTTTCCAAATGTGACTCAAATACTTGCAGCCCCATGTCGTGTAAAGATTTAGTTCACAATTTTGTCACAAACAAGGCTGTTACGAAACACATTTATATTTACCCAGTTATTTCCTTTACTTGCTAAGGAACAAAATTGCTTTGCTAAACTAGCTATGTAGGAAACATAGCACATTAACAATTAATATATATGCGCAGAACATGCATACAACATAAGCTCAGGGATTTCAGACAGCATGGGATCATACAGTGTGCCAGGTGCCTTCAAAATGCAACCTGAGTGCAGGACCCCCCACACCCCCATGGGCTCTCCTCTGGCCTGAGGTATATGCCTGTCAATGAACCTGCAGCAGGATGAACACATTCACCTTGTTCTGCCAAAATTTCCATCTTTCTCAAGACCACACCTGAAAATTTCTGCCCCATGTTTCTTTTCCTGTATTTCCTTGCAGTCTTGTCCTGTAGCTGGCTTGGGGCAACTTGAATCTTGATAATTCACAGGACAGTCCTATAGATGGTGGGAGCAACAGAGGGATGGGTTTCAACACCAACATGCCAACTGGTGGAAAATGCCCTTGCCCGGGTCTACTCGGACAGCGTAAACAAGCTAATGGGAAGAGCTGTCAAATCTCATTTTTCTAACTCTTGAAATGGAAGAAATCCTCAGAAATATCACAAGCCCATCAAGTTTCCTGGGCACAGTTTGCCCACAAATCAAAGACTTCAAACAACTCCATTTCATAGGCACAGATGGATCAAAGGCACTTTCAAAGTCTAGCCAGCCACAAGGCATTGACAGGGACCAGTCCCAGATCAAAAGCATGTAGGCAAAAGCCTGTGGTTTGCTGATAACCTCTTATCAGAGCTTCATCACATGATGGCTTTGTTGTCACAGCAAGAGATGAAAGCCTGACAAGGGACTGCTCGCTCCTGGATGTGACTGAAGGCACAGCCACATGCTCCACAGCTGCTCATGGGGGTCAGCGCTTGAAAACGGCTCCCAGCTTCTCACAGTTACAATTAAAAAGGAAAACCTCCAGAATTCCAGACCACACCATCGCACTGGTGTGAAGCACTGTGTGGGAGTCCTTGGGACTCTGTGCTGGCAGCCATGCCAACAGTGACCATCTGGCCTGCCTTTGGGACCTGCTGGAGGTGGCTCCTCTAAGTCTTACCTTTTGCTGAATAAAGCTTTTCTGACATACTGGTTACCTCTGCTGGAGTCTGTTAGTCCACTGATACAGCACAGTGCTTAAGGCACCTGACACTTGGCTGCTGTCCCCAAACTTGGCACTAAGTCACAAGCAGGAAGCACAAGGGAGGAGCAGGAACTAAGAGGGTAATTGAGATCTGTGGGGCAGGACTGAACAGAGCAGGAAGGGATAACACAGTAATCAAATTAGAAAGCAGTC
>JAOEHY010014659.1:5833-16188 GCA_025447955.1 Psilopsiagon aurifrons
CCCATGGCAGAGGGGTTGGAACTGGATGATCTTAAGGTCCTTTCCAACCCTAACTATTCTATGATTCTATGATTCTAACTAACGACCTCACATCCTCAAGTTTTCTGTATTCTGCAGCATCAATCAAGCCAAGATTAAGAACATATTGAAGCACTACCACTAACTTTCATGTGGCTCCAAAATTTCCATACTCAGACTTAACACCACATTGCCTAAGTCAACACTTGCAGCACTGAACATTAGTACATAGAAGCAAAGAAAAATATCAACTTTTCTTATTGGTTATTAATTCCACCTTAACTGATCACTTACTAGTTTCATTTTCTAGTGCAGCTTCTTCTTTTTCAATTGTTACTAGTAAGTTTTCAGTGAGGTCTGCTCTTTTGCCCACAATTGCAAAGCCATTCCAGACATACATCATCTCCTGAGGAAGAAAAAAAAAAGAAAAGGAAAAGTCATGGAATGGCATAAATATTTAATTACAAGAAATATTTAACTAAATAGTATCTCTTAGAAGGCTGTTGTGAAATATTTTGAGTACATACAAACGCTGCCTACAAAAACTTGGTAGAAACAAAATTAAAGGTTTCAGAGCCAAAACACTCCCTGTTCACTGTTAGAAGCCCATGAATATGTGACTTCAAACAACCACCCACAATGAGTACAGGAAGTTCTGTCAGTTACATGCAAAGACAACCACATTTACCTTAATAATCATTTAATTAAAGCTGCACAAGGGTATCTATGGATAGGCGAAGCAAAATGATACTGAATGTGCATGGGCAAAGTTAAGCTGGGTTTGTAAGTTTTGAATGTTTTAACACCTTTCTAAGGGATTCTATCATGTATTTTCATATTTTTTAAAAATAAAACTGAACAGATTTTATCATGTGATAGTTTGCCATCACCTACATTACACATCAGCAAATCTGGGTATTCTAGACTCAACTTGTGGCCTCTGCCTCTTGAACTAAAGAAGCAGTTGAAAATAATTATCTTCTACAAGATTATAGATAAATTTGTGTGTACATTTGTGGATGTGTGCAGGTATATACCTTATATATATGTGTGTACACATACACATATATATACTGTATATACACAACACCCAAACATACACTCATGCATTTGTTTATACATAGATGTTAGAACCTATAGGCTGTTACTTTCCATTTGGAGCAACACTGGAAATAGATGAAATTTTCCAGACAAAACGTACCTGGTTCCAGTACATCTAACACACATTTACAATATAATTTATACAAAATCATTTCTTTTAAAGAAATCTCAACAAATCCTGCACAATTGCTTCAGTACAATAGTAAGCAATGTGTTTATTTCAAGGCATTAAATATTATCACACTATAACACATACTAAGAACAAGAGAATACACATACCACCACCACTCCATTTTGATCAGAAGAACAGAAAGTGCTCAGGTACTCCTTATCTTTCCAATGAGCCTGAAGGACAAGGACTAAACTCCTGCCAAACTAAAGTGGCAGGTGTGGTGCAGTCAACATGCCGGAGGTATGGGATGCCATCCAGAAGGACCTCGACATGCCTGAGAGGTGGGCCAATGCCAGCCTCATGAAGTTCCACAAAGCCATGCACAAGGTCCTGTATCCAGGTCAGCGCAATCCTAAGCGCAACCACAGGTTGGGTGGAGAACGGACTGAGAGCAGCCCTGAGGAGAAGGACTTGAGGGTGCTGGTTTATGACATGCCCAACATAAGCTGGCTTCAGTGTGCGCTTGGAGCCCAGAAAGCCAATCATCCTAGGCTGCCCCAAAAGGAGTGTGACCAGCAGGTCAAAGGATTCTGTCCCCCTGTCAAATTCAGGATCCTGCCAAATTCTGCCCCCCCACTTCAAACTTGTGAGATCCCACTTGGAGCACTGTGTACAGTTCTGGTTTTCCCAGCATAAGGACATGGAGCTGCTGGAACGAGTCCAGAGAAGGGCCATGAGGACGATCATGGGACTGGAGCACCTCCCGTATGAAGACAGGCTGGGAAAATTGGAGCTGTTCAGCCTGGAGAAGAGAGGGCTGCATGGAGACCTCATAGCAGCCTTCCAGTATCTGAAGGGGGGCTACAAGGGTGCTGGAGAAGGACTCTTCATTAGGGACTGCAGTGAGAGGACAAGGGGTAATGGGTTCAGATTTAAAGAGAGATTTCTGTTAAATATAGGGAAGAAGTTCTTTACTGTAAAAGCGATGAGGCACTGGAACAGTTTGCTCATGGAAGTCGTAAATGCATCATTCCTGGAAGTGTTCAAGGCCGAGTTGGCTGGTGCTTTGAGCAGCCTGGTACAGTGGAAGGTGACCCTGTCCATTGCAGGTGGGCTAGAACTAGATGGTCTCACAGTCCTTTCCAACTCTAACCATTCCATGATTCCACTGAAGATGAGCATATATGCTGTAAGCCCGTGCAGGTTTTTAGCTTAAAGGTAACTTTCAGTCTCATGTGACAACACCAATCATTCTCTGTATGTTTGAACTTTCATGTGAAAAATATGGCTGTGTTTTTTGGATTGCTAGCAGCTGACAGCATGATCCAGCCCCTAGTACATTTCACAAAAAATCCCACTGCACATCTACAACAATTCTTAAGAACAATAATAGAGAAAATGCAAGCACATAGTACCTGATAATATTATTCTTTCCCTGTATAATGAATTACACTTATTTCTTTTCTGTTTGAAAAGGACAAAAAGAAAGCAAGAATAAATACCAAGGCAGGCAGTATCAGCTTCACTGGTTGAGGACTTGCATAGCGTCGAGCTTTTCTTACTGCAAACTTCTCAGTTGGGATAGATTTTCCTGAAATTCTCTGTTTTAGACCCTCCACTTGTCTACAAGAAGGTAAAAAGGAAAACAGAAGTTGCTTTACAGAATTTTTATTTCATCTTATTTCACTTGCTAAGATTTGCTAATGTATAACATATTAAATTGTTTCACACCACTTACACTGCAGTTGTTTGCTGGTAAAACCAGAATTTTAAATATTTTGAAGCTCAAATCAAAGAGAAAAATTAAAAGTTGACAGTTGTAACAACAAAGTAAGTCACACAAGACAAAGATACTCAAGTCAAAAACTACTATACAGAGGAAAAAACTGCACACCTAGTTGATTTAGAAATATTTACCTGAATAAAGATACAATGTCCTCACCAGTCCTTTTCAAATCATCCTCTGGGAGCATACACAGAATTGCTGCCTTCTGGAACACATATATAGCCTATTTTTGAAAAGAAATAGCAACACATTACCACTTCTGATTTGCTGTGTTCAACTGATACACAAATTGGACTCAAATATTTGGACTCAATACACAAATTAAGGACTCAAATCTCTCACCCCACTTGCTGCAGTGAAGTGTTTCCAGTAATTCTCAGGCAGGTGGAACTACAGCAGTCTAGCATTTTCTTTCTCATTTAATTTATGCTAATTTTTCCCCCCAAGATATTTATAAATATTCTAAGTGAGTCAGAATGCTAAAGGCGTTTCCTGCAAAGAACAGGACAATTTATTAAACAAATCACTGACAAAGAGATGAGGTTAAATGACATAACTATTCCAAAGTCCATTACTGTTATATATGACATGTTATGTGCAAAGACATGCCTCACAAAACAACTGAAACTATCTAAGTACTGATTTGAGGTAAGTTCACTAACTGGACTTTGCAGAGAAAAGAAGAAACATCAATAATTCTGCTCAAGACATTTGCACTTCACATTGAATATACTCTTCTTGTTTTGTCAAGAATTGGATGTATCCCCTTTTCCACTAAGCATAATAAACCAGTAATCTAAAAAGGAACAAAAATGATGTATGAAAAAATATTTGAAACTGTGCTTGCTTTTACACTTTGAGAAACATTTTTACAAGGAAAAGTTAAGACACCCCAACTTTTCCCATGAGACACTGTCTCCAGCAGCCTTATCATTTCATGTCACATGAAAGGTATCTGTTGAGTAGGTGTGCTTTCATCTGTTTAGAATTAACTAAGAAACACGGTTTCTTCAGCCAAGTTTTATTAGTATTAGAACTTGAAATACAGGTTCACAGTTTTCCTCTCCCTCTTCTAACTCTGATGAGCAACTGTTTTTAGAAGGGCTGAAGCATTGTTAGTTATGGCTTTGACGCTTCAGAATGTGAAATAAAAGCTCCTCCTTAACCACCCAGTTAGACCTACCGTTTTGGTGCCATTGTGCCTTTGCTCATGAGATTCAGAAGAGAAGTTACATTTATTGTATGAACTGAAAAGGAAATTTAGCTGTGGAGAGGATACCAGTATATCATAACATATCCACCTGCCCATTTACCTTAGACCACCTGCTCTCTTTGCTGAGCAGGTCTGCATACCGATATGCTTGAAGCCAGTTCTGCTGGAAGGTGTAGCACCACATCAGTTCCCAGTAACAGAGATGATGAATCTGTTTCCACTGTTCCTGGGCTGTTATGCACTCTTGGAACCTCAACTGCGCCTGCAACGTAGTTATGTAAGAATTTTGAAAACTGGCTCAGTTATAGCTCCATGTAAGAGCAATCATAGAATCATAGAATCACATAATAGTTAGGGTTGGAAAGGACCTTAAGATCATCAAGTTCCAATCCCCCTCCCACGGGCAGGGACACCTCACACTAAACCATGTCACCCAAGACTGTCCAACCTGGCCTTGAACACCGCCGGGGATGGAGCATTCACAACTTCCCTGAGCAACCCATTCCAGTGCCTCACCACCCTTACAGTAAAGAATTTCTTCCTCATGTCCAATCTAAACTTCCCCTGTTTAAGTTTGAACCCGTTACTCCTTGTCCTGTCACTACAGTCCCTAATGTCTAATTGCAAAGCAAATTCTTACCTAGCACCCAAGTGGAGAACACTTGACTAGTAAAATGAGATAAACTTCTCTTTCACTATCAGTTACAGAGAGAGAGCTAGAATCAATATTGACACTGAACATGAACCGGGATAAGAGCACAATTATTAGTCCAACTAAGATAAGTTACTTAGATGAATTAGGTACCTTTTCCTCACAGTTGAACATCACACAGATAGAAACCTTTTAAGAGAGAAAATTGATTTACCTTCTCCAAATTTCCTTTCAGTGTATCTATTCTGGCAGCATAAAATAGAATAATGGAGCCCTTGAAAAGAGATAAGAAAAATACCCAGTTATTATTTTAAACTTAGGAAAGCACATATTCTTTGAGGAAGTACAAATTCATTGAGAATACACACATTTGGAAATTTCTGGAGGTAGGGTTCAAGGAGACTATCTGCTTCCTGAAAGTTGGCTTCCCCTGTACCTAGAAAACACAACAAATCAACCTCAATATACTTAAAAAAATTAGTTTCATATGTTACGATTTTGGTTTTCAAATCCTATTACGGCTTCCATAGATTAATTGATGACTGTTTTTATGCAAAAGCAAAATTATTTCATGACATTTCGTTTTCATAAAAATCAATTCTTGTCTTGAAAGTACTAAGTGCTTTTAAGATCAGAAATGTCTGTAAGTAGAAACAAAATGCAGCATATGAATATTCTTTAAAGTATTCCATTATAGAACCTAGTTATATTTTTAAATACCTATAACTGTTTTAGCAAACATTCCTCAGCTGCCTCCTGTCCTAATTTTGAGCTCACTAATGAAGTACAGGTGACACTGAAAGAAATGAAGCTCTCCTTAATTTCCTGATGAGCCTGAGAGACAACGACTAAAATACTTCCAAACTAAAGAACATTAAAATATATGACAAGTTGCGACTTTTAGACACATGTGACAAAAGTAATTGATTTTCTACATGTTTGAACTTTCAGGTAAATTGTTTGGGAGTACAGACTTCTTTCTGGAGATAATTTTCATAATATCGGACATTAATTTATAGATGATGACTTCTCTGAACTTAAAGGTGTTGTGATATTTTGCTGTTGCATGTTAAGACAGCCTTGCAAATGGAACCAGATGTTGGTATAACAGTATCTACCCTCACTGTTTCAGCAGACATAGCTTTGTCAGAGATAATACAGCTATCTCCTTTCACAAAGCTAAGGCCACAGCTTCAAAATTCAATTAAAAAAAAATCACAGTATCTACCATAAGGTGTAGCATGACTGAACAGCTACACAGTGGGTCTCACCAAGGATTAAGGAGATGTAAGTATGATAAACCAACAGGGTGAAAGTACACAGAATGGCCCTCAAACTGCTGCCAGATGCGCCTTCCCGTAGTTGGCTGAGGCCCAACTCCTAAGAAACATCACAAACACATGCAGAATTAACTATCAGTATACACAGTATTATTAATAATTTCTGGCTCCCCAAAATCCAGTTTTATTTTCAGATATAAGTATTTCATAATTTGGCACTTTATTTATCTCAGGTACAACAAAACCTTCTACCAGAACAGTTCTGCCCAAGCTGACAGTACTCAGCAAGGAGATGATTAAGATAACACTGAATAAAATTACCTATGCATTTCAGTGCTTCGGTGAAATGAGAACACCACAGAGACAATGCAGACACACAGGTCTACATCACTCCCCCATAATTTTCTGGCTATGACTCTTCAGAATAAGGTCTTTAAATCTATGTTTGGTGAGAACCTCTCTCAACTGTTCTAGTGCTACTTGTTGGCAGGTCTTCCTTTACAGAAATCCCTGGTTATCCTCAATTCTCTTCCACCAAGTCAGCCACTGTTTTGAGATTCTGATCAAAATATGAGCTCTGCTGATAAACCAACTTCTAGGTCTTGTTTTCAGAAGCTACAATGGAATTTGAGTGTGCCAAGAAAAGAAATCCAGAATCATGAAGATTTATTCAGCTCTTCACACATGAAACTTCTTCCCATCCTTTCCAGTTTATGCCCATTCCGTAACAGCTTGACTGCTTGGGGGAATTGCTGAAATGAGCTCAAAGCTTCCCTACTTAAGAGCAGTCGCTCTTCAGAAACATATTGGATTTTGACAGTTTTGCCTCAAAACAAACAACAATTTAACAGAGTTTTATTGCACCAGCAACTTGAGTTATAGGAGAATTCAAGCACCACAGAAAAAATGTTCTGATATTCCAAAATTGTTTGTTCTTTTTCCTTTTTGCTTTTATTGCCTTTGCAGTCAGGGCACAAATGTGTATAATGGAAGAGTTTCAGCATGAACCAGGTCTTTCACAGGAAGAAAAGGAATGAACAGGCATCTACTGAAGTCAAATTTTACATAAGCAGAATCATATTTCTGATTAACAACATTAAGACCATATGGTGATTCTTTGTCTCATTGTCAACTTAAAGTTCAGTTACTATAATTCTGTAAGTTGCTTTGTTTAATCTGGGGTTTTTTTATGTTTCTGTCTTCTTGGGGTTGGTTTTTTGTTTTGTGGTGTTTTTTGTTTGTTTTTTTTTGTTGTTTTAATTATTTTTATTTATTATAGGTATCAAAAAGAAATTTAAAGGGCTGTAAAATATTTGACATACCAGGCTAGGTTTACAAAAACAAGGCTATGATTACAAACAATAATTACAAATAAATAGTTACAACTCCTTTTCATCGTCCACAAGAAAAAGACGTACTGAGGTTCCACAGCGACACACGATACCCACAAATTTATTCTCCCGAAGAAATGAGCTGGGATTGTGGGTGGAAAAATGTAGAACTATGGCTCTCACTCACCTCAGTTACTGGTATGAGGAACATGAATTTTTGACTGCATAGGCTCAAAAAGAAAGCTTGTATCCTCTCCTTAAGAATCAGCAAAAGGAAAGGAAATTCTAATTTGAAATCCTGCTCTGAAGCAGATGGGTCATTTCCTATGGTTCTGCAAGACCAGAGTATCACCATATGTGCTTTCATGTCTGCACCACCTAGCCCAATTCTCATCTTTTTAAGAACACTAAAATACTGATAAATAATATTGTTATACTTCTAGTGTGAATTATATGACATTAAATCCATCAAGTCTTTATCCAAGAAAAGACTAATTTGAAAAACAAACACACAAAAAATACATATCAGATCCGATACCCTATTGCCAGAAAATCCAATAAACTCTAAAAGTCGAAGGATCCTTCCTGGTAGGAGTGACAGCATCTGAAATACATTTCAAACAAAAATAAGATAAAAAAAGGAAAATCAATATAAACTTGAGCCACAAATGCTAGCTACCATGTTAAATGCCATTTTTCATTAGTGAAAAAGGAAAACAGAAAAAAACCTTGAAAACAGACATGCATGATCAACACCATATAGTCAGTTTGCAGCTTCAGGGAAATTCGAACTTCTGATAATCACCAGCATGGAAACAGGAAGACAAAGTCCAGCTTCAGATCACAACAGGTTTTTCTGACTTCAGCTGATCAGAATTATTCGAAAACTGTGGATCATTTGGAATGAAAATACTACCTATTTTGGTAGTACTTACAAGCTGCAACTGCCATCTTCCTTTACTCCCAATCAATTGACACAGTGGTATGACAGAAGTTCTACTTGTTCCTACTGTGGGAGCACTGAATTAGCAGATCAGCAAGCAACTTGCAGCTGTTCTTATCGTCCTTCAGCCCTCTAATACATGCACTTTTTGCTCCCCTTGCAACTGCATTTCCCATGTTACATAACAGAAAACTCAGGAAGACCACAACCACCTTTTCAACAAGCAGTACAAGAAGTACTTGAAAGCCAGTTTTTAAAAGCTTCTAAAGTTTCTAAAAACTGGCTTTAATACGTTCTGCCCAGCAGAGAATTTTTCTATTAAGCTTCCTCCTGAGGAGGCTTCAGGAATAACAGGAAAGGTCTGAGCACTTATGAACACAGATATCTACCAATTGCTGAGGATTTGAAGGCCGACATGTACAGACAGACCTGAGTTGTTTTGACCATACCTAAAACTGGCCAGCTCTAGTCTGGAATGATACAGAAATTAACATACGAGCAGAAATCAACTCTCACCATTGTCAGGACAGATGTGAAAAGGCAAATGCAGTAAACTGTAAAGAAAAATGCTAGTGTATGTACCCAGTTCTTTTGCACTAATTTAGTAAACCATCGCTCATTCTTCTGAATTTTTAATTGTCTATGCTAATCTACAGTATGCCACGAAAGCAAAAGAATGGTACACATGGAGGTGTTAGAATAAAAGCAGTCACTCCAGATTCCATGTAACCAGCAGCATAAGCATCTTAAAAATTCCTGCTCCACACAGGTAGATGTAGCTGCTTTTCCTCTTAAAAAAAATACATATACATATTAGTCCAAGAGAATTAAACACAATTCAGGATAAATTAGAAGGCATGAATGCAAACAGCCACTGTTGTTTTCATATTGCATAAAACATTCAGAGTCTGTATCTTCATTTTACAAATATGTAATTCTTAGAACAGGCTTATAGTATTGTATCTGCAAAGAAAGAATCCTACAGAATTATCCTAATAGCCTTTCTGTACTGTCAAAAAGTCATACCAAATTGAATGCTCCAATTCCAAGTTTTACTCCTCCTTCAAACTGGTAATAAGTTTCATTTTTGCTTTTGTTCCCCTGAGTCATCTGTAGCACCTGGTGACATTCCCTTTTGATGAAGAAACAAAAAAGGAGGGAAGAGGAAAATTATATAAAGCATAATTATTATGACAACTGTAAATATTTTTTTTTATTATTTTACATGCATTACATACAATTGCAACTGATTATAACAACATTGAAAGTTAAGTGCTTTCTAGTGGCTTACTTGTATATTTGGTAACTTGTCCTAATTTTGAGACCGCCTTTGATAAAGTTGATCATATTTTCATCCTGGAAGAAAAATATTTACTTGAACAACAACATGCATTGAGCTATTATATATAACACATACACAAATATCTTCCAGCTACATTTCATTTAGTTATAACTTAACATTAGAAATATTAAGAGCGTTTTTCATTTAGTAGACTGATGAAACTGACATTTTAACACTCGTTTTAAGTTGACAGGGAAACATCTCTCTAATGCATGTTACAAATTCTAAAACTTAAGAGGAGGGTGAAAAAAAAAATGTCAATTACTTTTAACAGAATTTCCAATGCATTTAAATGAAACAAGAAAGGTCTCTACCAGATAGTGCTGTAGAACCCTTTTAGCAAGTTCTGAAATACTGATTCTCCCACACAGGCAAGCCCAGAAGCTGGCAGCAGACAAACAAATAAATCCCTGAACAGATGTGCTCAATGGCTCAATGTCCAGATGAAGACCACTAATGAGTGGTGTCCCTCAGGGATCGCTGTCGGGACCAGACTTGTCCAACATCTTTGTTGGTGACATGGACAGTGGGATTGAGTGCATCCTCAGCAAGTTTGCTGATGACACCAAGCTGGGTG